>JAQQAE010019923.1:0-10816 GCA_029823295.1 Pseudamia nigra | reverse complement strand
AGCAATAAGTATGCCCACACCTGCTCGCCGCCTCTCTCCGTGGGCAACTGCAGAGTGGAAGAGAGTCCAACCCCTCTCAAGGACACTGGTTCCAGAATCCAAGCCGTGTGTCGAGGCAAGCCCTAGTATATCTAGCCGGTATCGCTCCACCTTGCCCACCACCTCAGGCTCCTTCCCCGCCAGAGGTGTGACATTCCACGTCCCCAGAGCTAGCTTCTGCAACTGAGGATCAGTCTGCCAGGACCCCCGCTTTCAGCTGCTACCCATACCACACTGTACCCGACCCCCACGGTCCCTCCCACAGGTGGTGAGTCCATGATAGGGGGGACCCACGTCGCTTCTTCGGGCTATGCCTGGCTGAGCCCCGTGGGCATAGGCCCTGCCACCAGATGCTCGCCGCCGAGCCCCACCCACAGGCCTGGCTCGAGGAGGGGGCCCCGGTATCCCACGTCCGGGCAAAGGCACAATGGATCCAAATTTTGTACTCATCATGGGGTTCTTCTTGAGCCGCGCTTTGTCTGGACCCTCCTATTCCATTAAAGGAAGTTTTTCCTCCCCCCTTCGTGCTTGTCTTGTTCTCAGTGGTTTTGTTGGGTTTACTCGCTGTATAGTCTTGAGGTCTTGGCCTTGAATTGTGAAGCACCTAGAGATAATCATCGATTATGATTGGTGCTATACAAATAAAATTGAATTGAATAGGTAGGTAGGCTGGTAGGGAGGTAAATGGGTAGGTAGGTAGGTAGGTAGGTAGGTTGATATGGAGGTAGGTGGGTAGGTCAGTAGGTAGGTAGGTAGCCCGGTCGGTAGGTAGGTTTGTAGGTTGGTAGGGAGATAGGTGAGTAGGTTGTTAGGGAGGTAGGTTGGTAGGTAGTGGTAATGGTGGACAAAGTCCCATTATGGTGGATAATGAAAATAAAGATGAATAATGGTGGACAAAGGTGAATAATGATAGAAAATGGTGAATAATGGTAAGTAATGATCGATTCAGGTGGAAAATGACGATAAAGGTGGATAATGGATAATGATGAATAGATACTGCTGGATAAAGATGAATAATTGAATAACGGGGGATAACAGTGGATAATGGTAAATCATGGGTAAATAATGGTGCAGTTAGGTGGCTAATGAAGGTAAAGGTGGATAATGATAGCCAATGGTGATAACCATTGTAATTATCAGTATCGAGTGAACGCTTATTTTAAAAATATTTTGGCTTGTTGCTGTCTATTAAACACTAGATATGTCTCGTCAGGTACGTCCCCTCAGTCAGAGACTTTCAGATTGTTACCCATCACCCAATTAAACCCAGGCCCAGTGTGTTTTACCTTCGTACTGTGACACTCAGAGACTTATATGACCCTTTGACCAGAGCGACGGCTTCCTGTCTGAATCCTGTCAGCTCCACATCGTTGATGATGATGAGTTCATCCCCGACCAGCAGGGGGCACTCCAAACAGTCCGCCTTACCACCCTCCTCCACCTGTACACACAAATAAATGAACACATTCAAATACTAACCTAGCAGTGTCAGACATAGGTGTAGATTTCAGGTGGATTTGTTTCTGCAATATTAGTAACATAAATTTGTCCCCAATAAATAATTAATGCATTGATGTTTTCCCCAAGTAGTTTGAAAATATGAGGATGTACTGCCAAATAATTCACTTGCATCATGTTTTGGTTTGCATATTATTTATTTATTTATTTATTATTTGTTTACATTAAAATAACATAGGAACTCATTTGCACAGGGGACACATTTGGTGACGCACAAACCAGTCCAAGAACCATCCTCACTGGACTCATCTCTGATGGACATGAATCTGTCCAAGAGGTTCGAGAGACTTCTGGGTATTGATGCACAGCAGTTGAAGAGAAAGATGATGGACAGGACTAACTTTCAACATCTACCGTTTCCAGCAGACACACCCTAAGGAACCAAGTTTCCAGAGAGGGGAAGATGATGATGATGATATGTACGGGTGGGAGGTCGACCACCTGGTGACCTGCTGCAGGATGAACAACCTGCAGCTAAATTCTCTGAAAACAGTGGAGATGATTGTGACCTTCAGAAAGAGCACAGCCCTCCCACTTCCATTACCCTGTGTGGCTCCCCGGTGGACACTGTGGAATCCTTTTGCCATAACCTCAGACTAAAAGGCACAACAGAGGATGTACTTCCTGCTTCCTGTACTTCCTGATGAAGAAATTCAACCTGCCAAAAGCTGTGATGGTGCAGTTTTACACCTGTATCCATATGATGGAGGTGATGGAGGTGCAGCTGCTCCTCCATCATAGAGTATCGAGTCCATTCTCCTCTCCTGCATCATAGAGTCTGTCTTCTGCTCCTCCATCATATGGTCTTGGTAAATACTTCTATAGCACCTTTCTACCCTACAACACTCAAAGCGCTTTGCACTGCTTTCCATTCACCCATTTGTACATACAAGTACACACACACACATTCACACACCAGTGAACATTCACTGGGAGCAACTTGGGATTCAGTGTCTTGTTCAAGGACACTTTGGCCCACGGACATGAGGAACACACGTATGTATATAATAATTTTGTTTCCTTCCACTTATTTATGTTGACTGTTTGCACTGAAATGCCAAGACGAACTGTATGTGAAAGCTACTTGGCAGCAAAACTCATTCTGACATGAAAAAATGTATCACTAAGATCAAAGCAAATAGAAAGAAGCAAGAAGTGATTAATTAGCAAGTGATTATTGGTGACATTTCAGTTTGATGTGGATAATGGTAAATAATGGTGGATAAAAATGGATAGTGGTAGAAAAGGTGGGTAATGGTAGTTAATGGTGGATAATGGTAGATAAAGTTGAATAATGGTAGATAAAGTTAGGTAATTGTGGACAATGGTAGAAAATTGTGGATAATGGTAGATAAATGGTGGATGAGGTAGGTAATGGTGGATAATGGTGAATGCTACTCAGTGTTGGTGGATTCCTAAGGGTAAATAATGTAAACTGAAAAACAACACTGTTTTTGCCATTTTTGTTTATTTTGAGGCTCATTTTGTTCCATTTTTTGTTAATTTTCATGATAGGATATTTTTCCCTTCTTACACTTATACAGTGAAACAGATGTGTAAACAAATCATCAGTAACAGAAAATTAAGTATTTGATGTTCAAAATTTCCAGGAGGATCCAGAAATACCTGAATTGAAAGGTTCAGCACAAGATTAAAAGTTTAACTTTTCTCATGACTTGGTTTCATTTTGAGGCTCCAGTATGTGTTTTAATTTCTTTTACTTGATGATGGGGCTAAAAGGAGAGTCAGTTCAGTTCTTTAAATCAATCCTGAGAGAGAATGTGACTAGAGTAAATTTAATGACTACATTCACCACACAAATCTGTCAACAGTCATGGAGGTGTTTCAACATGAATGACAGTGAGCCTAAACTAAAAGTCTGAGTCAGAGGTTCTCCAGCTGTTATCAGTGTAATGTCCTGGTTGGTAGGAAACTGTGTGTGGGAGGGCCAGTGTAACACAACAGGGGTGTGTGTGAGGGCCAGTGTAACACAACAGGGGTGTGTGTGAGGGCCAGTGTAACACAACAGGGGATGTGTGTTTGGCCGTTTGCATAAGGATGTGTCAGTGTTCATCCTGTTAATATTTTTCTTTCTGCAAAAAACTGAGAAGTTTCATTCACATTGACCTTTACGTGACCTCCCCACTGACCTGCTGGAACTGTTTGTTACAGCTTAGGAAAAGGAAACAGTTCATTTTTACAGATTTTAGCAGGTTATTTCCCATCAGTAGATGGCGGTCATAGCCTGAGCCTACCCCTGTCTGTTACAAGAGGAAGGGTCACCACTCGGTTCGCCTTCAAGCTGTTGTTGATCATGAATTTAAGTGGATATCATGTGTCTCTTCCATAGATCACCAGCAAACAATATGCTCCACATTTACAAACAACATGGCCTCCTTGTCCTGTCCTCATACACTTTTACTGAAAGTTCAGTGACCATAGGCCTCTACATTCAAGAGCAATCGCACCAACAACAAAAATCAAATAATTTAACCTTCAACCTTCACCTTTAGGATGAGTTCACCCATTTCTTAATTTGACTCAGGACTTGACCTGATACACATTTCCTGTAAGTTTGGTGACCGTGGTTCTATCCATTCAGGAGTTATCGTACTAACAAGCCAAGGTTTGATGACAATGACAATATCCCTTCAGCCTGAAAGCTGAGGGGTCAAATTCTATAATATCCAGACAGATAGTGATCCATACGACTTCCACATGATGGATGATCTGATCAGGGCCAGATCATAGTGCATTTACACCTTGCATTAAAGTGTCTATGACATGCTTTTCACGATGAATTCTCATCTTAAACATGCCAGAAAATGCAAAAAAACAAGTCTGTATATCTCCTAAAAATCCTTTGGAGAAGCAGCTCACATTTCACAAGTCTCACAAACTCTAGGTTGCAAGACTTGGCTAAGGGCTAGGCTAATGTTAGCCTCCAGAGGCATGTCAACAGTTATAGAAGCAAACTGGTCAGGTGATAGTCAAAGTCTCGTCCGTCAAGAGCTTGGCTCTGTGAGCACCAGTCATTAACACGGATGTAGAGTCCACTTCCTCCACTCTTACCTAAGGCATGGTTGCAATCTGTCCAGTGCGTGGTGCATCCTGTTAGCTATACAGACGTTTCAGGGATCCCAGGGTGCAGCCCATCATCACACTGGAGATACATAAATTGGTTGATATCTGCAGTTATATTTTGTCAATTATGGCTGCAATGGATCGAACGGCACATGGCTCGGCAACCTGAGCACAGCAGCTCCACACAGCACTAAGTTACACTTGGCTACCACAGCAAATCACAGCTCAGAAACCCTGCTAATAATAGTAACATTTGTTCAATGTTTATTAGCTCCTTGATGAGCACTCAGAAATGTGGAGTTACACAAGCTTGCATTTCACACTAGCCCCCACGGGACTTCTGTGGTTTACGAAGAAAAGCAGGGAGGCTACCTACCTAAACTCTTCCCCTTGCCCTGGAAACTCCAAATAAGGCAAATCCAATTATTTCAGGAAGTGGGCTCCCCTCTTGTAAGGTTGTGTTTTTGTTCTGCAATAGTTGCCGACTATTTTGAGGTATGAAGGGTGATCTTGAGTAACCCAAGATTGAAATTAAATCACTGCAAATGAGCAGCACACAGATACTTTAAGGAGCATTTTGATTGTCTAGAAAACAAATTCAGATGCAGATCATATTCCAGTACTGGGTGTAAGGACTGCAGCTTTAATTCACACATGGGACACATCAGTTTGGCGTCGGTTTGGACTCAGAATGCCGTCTTATCGGACACACACACACTCGAACAGTGCAGTGAAGTGTGCATCCATGTGACCCTGTGCTTTTATCAGTGCTGCTCGTGATGCCTCTTCACAGCCTGTCACTGTGAGTCCTGCTCCACCGCTGGGTTTTTCTCACATAAATCAGTTTGTACAGTCGTTGAAGGGATAAACACAGGTCATTAACAGCACTCACTGAATTACAGGGTTCTCAGTTATTTTAGTTTAAGTCTCCGTTAAATGACTAATAAACTATCATCATGTCTAGTTGCCAAACCTCTCTGCTTTCATCATATCAGAAAACACACCCACCACATACTGGTTTATGGAAAAACTCATCATGTAGGACTTTGACGGTGCCAGTCAAAAATCTGTACACACCTCCTCCATTAGCGTTTGCTATATTTTTGATTGTCCTACATAGACACATATTTGTACATGACATTCTCTCATCAGATTCACCAGGAACATCATTTCATGGTTTCTTCCACAATAACTGAATTTGAAAATTAAAGCTTTATAATGATGTTTCTCAAACTGAAGGCTGGACACTTTTGTTCATTAGTTTCATTTTTGATTTACTTGTCACTCGGCATCAGCATCTGTTTGTTTGTTCACAACATGTCTCAAAGGTACGAACATATTTCAATGAAAGGTTCAGGATAAGTCAGAAATGGGTCAAGGACCAATGGACTAGATTGTGGTTGTGATGTGGATCATCATCTGGGTCCAGAAGATTTTTAAAGGATTCTTCACTATTGTGAGATGGAACCAAATGCAACATCTGTCCTTGTAACGTTACAAATAACACCTAGAAAATATAAGTAAGATAAGATAAGATAACACCATAAAAGATTCTATCAAAGCACAAAGTTTGATCCAGATATAGACAATAGTGTGGATATAGTGATCCAGAATGCTTCTATTCATGGGGGTTGAGGATAAATATCTACTGTAAGGTAGGAAATACAGCTACAGACATGAAACTGTAGTGAAAGTCTGCTGGTTCAGTAACATGTCCATGGACTTGACGCATCTTCAACATTTACGGAGCTAGATCCAGAAGAAAACCACCATTATGAAAATATTATTTATGGTAAATAACGATTGAACTAATAATGACATGTATGTGATTCTAAAAAATAATGGTGGGTTTTCACTATGAGACAAACTGAGCTGCATTGGCGGTAGGGGTCCGCGCTTTGGGACGGGTTGATAGTTTTCACTGTCTCATCTGTAAAATATATTTTAGATGGAAATCAGCGACAGGGTGTTCTACTTCTTCTACTGTGCAGGTAAGACTGGTGTGTGGCCTACAGCGCCCCCTTCTGACACCAACGCACAGCACCATGTATTCACTACAAATCTGTTTGAAGAGAAACACATCATACACATCCCATTTCTGCAGCTTTTCAAAAGCCTGTGTCAAATTCACTTTATGGAAGCGTGGCTGCTGTATTTATTATACAATTATGTATTTTAATCCCCTCTTTGAATCACCACCTAATAGTGGTGGAGGGGTTTGTGTGCCTGAGTGATCCTAGGAGCTATGTTGTCGGGGGCAACTCGCCCCGAGTAGGGTCTCCCAAGGCAAATTGGTCGTAGTTGACATGTCAGACTAAGAGCGATTCAGATGACCCTTATGACTGTGGACCCACCACCTGCAGGAAGGGTCGTGAGGGTCCGGTGCTGTGTGGTTTGAGTGGCAGTTGAGGGCGGGGGCCTGGGTGGTCCAAATCCCAGTTGCCAAAGCTAGCTCCAACTGAAAGAGGCCCAGGGGCAGACCCAGAACACAGTGGATAGAGTACGTCTCTTAGCTGGCCTGGGGACACCTGGGGGTCCCCCCAGGGGAGCTGGAGGAGGTGGCTGGGGAGAGGGAAGTTTGGGCTTCTCTGCTTAGGCTGTTGACCCCAAGACCCTGACCAGGATAAGTGGAAGATGATGGATGGATGTATTAATAGGTTTTATGGGTCAAAATATTCATTTAACTTTTAAATGTACATGACAAAGTTGAAACTTTATTCCTTCTACATTTGGTGGAAACTCAGACGTTACATTTCTCTTCTGTGTCTTCATCTGATTTGGTTTGTAAAATGCAGTCATATTAATCTTTTCCAGAACCTTCTCTGAACACACACACACACACACACACACACACACACCATGTTACATAATGTGGGAGAGGTTCTACTTGTTTTTATACACATTCCTCCGGATCACTGAGGTACCAGCATCATCCTGTAACAATAAGCCCCGCCCACTTGGGACAGCCATCGCCATCCTAAAACAAGAAGCCCCGCCCACCTGGGGGTCCTCTCGCCTATTAAGAAACTGCCAGGAATGCAGAGCAGGGTGTGTCTTCGGTACTCTGACATGCTCTGTGATGGGGAGCATCTGAAATGTGTTACTGAGGTTTGAACAGATACAGAGATGAGGACGAACAGCTCAAAGTATTTTTAAATATGCCTGTATATGAAGGGAATAATTAGCGCTACTCCTTGCCAGTACTGCCCAACATTTATATGACAGTATTTATTCATATTCTGCTGGTTCCATGGTTTATTGCAGTCATTAATGCAGGCGTGTCACAACCACAACGGTCAGACGCACCTGGACCTTGATTTTTTTTGTTTGCTTTCTTGATTATTTTGTGATGTGTTGCTCATTTCCTTTTGCTTCCCTTGTTATTTGGTTCATTTTCAGTGTGCTTTCTTAATTATTTTATCAATTTTTGTTCATTTTCGGTTCCATCCATTCATCATCTTCCACTTATCCTGGTCAGGGTGTCGGGGGCAGCAGCCTAAGCAGAGAAAGCCAGATTTCCCTCTCCCCAGCCACCTCCTCCAGCTTCTCTGAGGGGACCCCCAGGCATTCCCATGCTAGCCGAGAAACATAGTCCCTCCTGTCCTGGGTCTGTCCCAGAGTCTCCTCAGGTGGAGCTAGTTTTGGCAACTAGCGATTGGACCACCCAGGCCCCCATCTTCAGTTGCCACACAAACCACACAGCACCGGACCCTTACGACCCTTCCTGCAGGTGGTGGGCCCACAGGAAGGCATAGTCATAAGGGTCTTCTGAATCGTTCTAAGTCTGACGTGTCACCTAGGACCAGTTTGCCTTGGGAGACCCTACCAAGGACGGATTACGCCCGACAACATAGCTCGTAGGATCACTCAGGCACCTTATCCCTCCACCAGGATAAGGTGGTGACTCAAGGAGGGGTCATTTTCATTCCATTTTCCTAATTATTTGGCTCATTTTTGTTCATCTTCTGAATTACTGGATGTCTTTTCAGAGTGCTGAGTTACTGAATCATATAAACGTCTGCCCTCAGTGTTTTTCTGGAATAAATATCTCCTAATAAGGCGGAGCGGAGCACTGTGGAATTCCAGCTGAAATCATTCCAGAGCAGCTCATTCCAAGTGTCGGACGACGCTCCGGCTCCAATCGATAACACACAGAAGAGTCCGGAAATAAATCAAACACTGTATGAAAAGTAGCTTATCTCATTTTGCTTGAACAGAATAAACGAAGATGAGATTTTTAAAAAATTGTGGAACTCAGAGTTGTTGACATTATACATTGAGTTAAACATATTGTCTTTATTCTGGTCATTTTTATTCATTCTCTTGATTATTTGGTCCATTTTTGTTCTTTTTCTTTGCTAGTTTCTACATTTTCATCACTTTCTTTAATTTTTTTTACTCAATTTTGTTCTTTTTCTTGATTGTTTCGATCAATTTTGTTAACTTCGGTAATTGCACGTTATGCTTTCTATGTATAACTTTTGGTTGTTTTCGATGACTTTGTTGATATTTTGATGATGCTTTTGTCTGTTTTTGTTCATGTTGGTGGTTGACATTTCCATCAACAAATTAAATGCACATTTTTTAAATGAGCTGACTGAAAACTAATGCAAAGAAACAAATATGTTTATTAATACTTTATGAATGAAACATTCTTTTATTAATTTTCATAAAACTTAACTAATGACCTCCTATTTTGTTGTCTGTCTTCCTCCATATTTTGTTCATTTTTGTCCATTTTCTTCCATATTTTGTTCATTTTCTTCCATTTTCTACCATATTTTATTCATTATGGTCCATTTCCTTCCATATTTTGGTTATTTTTGTACATCTTCCATATTTTGGTCAATTTCTTCCATATTTTGTTCATTATGGTCCATTTCCTTCCATATTTTGGTCATTTTCCTCGATATTTTGGTCATTTCTGTGCATATTTTGTTCATTTTCTTCCATATTGTGGTAATTTTTGTACATTGTCTTCCATATTTTGTTCATTTTCTTACATATTGTGGTAATTTCTGTACATTGTCTTCCATATTTTGTTCATTTTTTTCATATTTTGGTCATTTTCTTCCATATTTTGTTCATTTTTGTCTGTTTTCTTACGGACCTTCTCCTATTTTCCATGGTCCCCATCTGTCACAGGCCCTCAGAATTGCTGACCCCTGAAGACGACACCAGAGGTCAACCATATCCCGGTGTTCGTAACGACCAGGTTGGTGCCGCTGCCGCCGCTCGCCGACACGTTGAAGAGTTTTACAGCGAGAACAAGCTCAGCTCTGATCTGTGACTGAACCCAGTGAAAGCATGAGTGTGTTTGAAAGCACATAATTCACATTCTTGTCCTATTTTACAGCCATTTGGCCTACGTCCCAGAATAACCTGCACACACACATACACACACACACACACAGCTGATTTGCATGTTAATAGAACGAGGCCATGGTGGCTGTGATGACAAGAACTCGGACACAACAATTAGTGGATGACTTCCTCATTACAGACATCACAGGAGCCTGCAGCCCTGTTAAACTACAACTCCCATAAGGCATTACAGCATCGACTAACCGAGAAACTGTCTTATGTTTTAGATTGTCCAAAGTAGACACATTCAGCTTTGATGACATCCTGTCATCAGGTTCAGAGGCATGTCATCTCTTAGGTAAAGAGAAAAGACGATCCGTACTTACGTTAAAGAATGAATGAGTCTTTACAATTTTGAATGTGACTGAAAATATGACACACCAACCCTCACGAGGATTAAGGGGTAGAAAATGGATGGATGGATGGACAGACAAGATATGGACGTAAATGGACAAAAATGAACAAAATGTGATTGAAAATGGACAAAAATGAATAAAATATGGAAGAAAATGGACAAAAATGAACAAAAAATGGAAGAAAATGGACAAAAATGAACAAAGTATGAAAGAAAGTGAACATAATATGGAAGAAAATGAACAAAATATGGAAGAAAATGAACAAAATATGGCTGGAAAGGAACAAAAATGAACAAAATACAATAGAAAATGGACAAAAATGAACAAAATATGGGGGGAAAAAAATCACAAAAATGAATAAAATATACAAGACAATGGACATACACCAAGGGCGTAGGTTTGGTCTCAACATTGGTAGGGACGATATAACAGCATAACCTGCATGTACACTTTTT
>JAQQAE010019922.1:0-10816 GCA_029823295.1 Pseudamia nigra | reverse complement strand
CAAATAATAATAATGAATAAATGTGCACGTACAGGTGTGTAATACATACTTTATATGGGAGTTTGTCGTGGGTCCAGGACAGATTAATTGGTTTTATATGTATTCCTATGGAAAAACTTGCTTCGGCGAATGAATAATTTGCCCAGAGAATGTGACGCCGGAACGGATTGAATTCGTTATCTGGGGCACTGTAGTTAACAAAATCTACTGACACTATAAAACAGTTTAAAGTGTGTAAAGGCTTTAAGAACGATCCACAAGACAGAGGCAACTCTTAGTCTAAGTGGTGTTTCTATTGTAGCAAAGCATTTGTGATATGATCCAAAACCTCAGAAGAGCTACTTGCATAGACCTTGGGGTGTGATTTTCTAATTATACCCTGCATTCATGAACATAACTGTAATTAATTACTTCAGAGCACTCAAAGGAAGCACTGGAGGAATTACATCTCGCTTTTGTTCATTTGTGTGTATTGACACTTGATGAAGCTGATGACAGAGATGGATATTATTAGCTGCTTTGTACGATGGTTGGAATCTTTCTGTCACATTGCTGCTCTATTTTTTTCATGATCATGTGTGGTTTATTTGGTTCTTTATAGTATTACAAATCTGAAAAATAATGCGTTTTTTGATTTTTAGCATGGCAATGAGAGTAGCAGCTTGATGCAAAGACTGTTGGGTTGCGAGTGGAGGTGGAGTGGGATTAAAGGATGGGAAACGGGGGATAAGAAAAGGTTGTAATTGAATTTTGGTGGCAGACAAAGAAGAAGGTGGTGCCCCTAGATGAGAAGAAAAACAGAAGGAGCAGAGGAAGTGAAAAGGTGAGCAGTGTGTGTGTGCAACCGAGAGAGGCCTGCATTATGAATTTCCCTGCTGAAGTGGCTGAGAGCAGACATGCATAGAGATAATGGCCGTCTCATCCATTAATGTATGATTCATAGACAAGCTGCAGATATGAATCGATGCATCAGCAGGCTCCACTAAATCAAGACGGCTGCGAAGTGTTATCTTTCCGCTGACAGACACTGGACGCTGATAGCCCCCTGAGACCAGCGGAAAACGTCAGAGGGGGGCATTGTCTCCTTTTCTCACCATTAATACAACTACAAAACACTCTTTTCATTTTGAAGATAAAGATAGCAGCGCCAGGTTTCCCCTTAGCCGTTAAAGAAACGTCTTTAAAGGGAGATAATTACATGCTATTCACTGTCACATTTGACCCCAACCAACAATGTTTTAGTCATGAACACTTTCTTTAGGTTGAATAGGTTGAAGATGACTCACCCATTTTAGTAAACAGCTAGGGACTTCATCATTCTAAGCAAATGCTAATCAAAAAGTAGGATATAATTTCATTTTTTGCTGAAAAATAAGCAAAATACTTCAGTCCTTATTCTGAAGTGAACTGCATCTTATACAAACCATCAGTGACCACATTACAACAGCACCATGCATATTGTTTTAAAATGTTCCACTTAGTTGTGAGTTATGATTTACGGAGGGGGAGTTTCAAGGAAGTGACCATGAATAATTAGACGAAAGAAACAGAGGAATCTCTGAAGTCAAACCCGGTCTGGGAGAACTGAACTGAAGGGAGGGATGCTGACCTAGACTACGAGAAATGACAATGATGGGGCATGGGAATTGTCTTTGCAGGGTTGCTATCAATCAAATTAAAACCTAGAGAGGATGCTGGAGTAAGATCATAACTCCTGCTTTTACATAATTAAAACACAGCTTTCCGCATTCAAACAGCCCTTGATTATTCATACAGGTTTAACTGATCATTCTGTTAGGTTAAATCTATAGAAATAATAAATTCAGCACCTATGAAATCTAATAAGTCTGTGCTGCTGCATCTGTTTGTTGATTAGAAACCATTCCCATACTGCCCTGAGCAAAAGTTTTGAGCCCTTTGGTTTGCTGCCTTGTTGTATCTTGTTATTATGTTTATCATGGATATGCAGAAAAGTGCTAACAGTGGCATGGACATAGAACTGGAAAATTACACTGCCTGGCCAAAAAAAAGGTCACCACCTGGATTTAACTAAGCAAACAGGTACAAGCATCCCATTGGATAATGGCAACAAGCGATATAACGATAGTGGCGAACCATCATCTTCTAAGAAAAAATGGGGTTGGAAAAAAATCTTGACTGATCATGACCGGTAATCACTTAAATGTGTGGTGAAATCAAATTGTAAAAAACCAACAGTAGAACTCAGGACTGTTTTTGATAGCGAAAGTAAAAGCATTTCCACGCACACAATCAAGCCTAGTGCCTACTGTGCCATTCATCAAGCTGAAATTGTTAAAGAGTTGTTCAGGGAGCATGAGACAATCCTTTTCACACATGGATTGGCCTCCACAGAGTCCAGACCTTAACCCCACTAATAATCTTTGGGATGTGCTGGAGAAGACTTTGCACAGTTGTCTGACTCTCCCATCATCAATTCAAGATCTTGGCAAAAAAATGAATGCAACTCTGGGCGTAAATAAATTTTGAGACATTGCAGAAGCTTATTGAATCAATGCCACAGTAAATGTGTGTCATAATCAAAGCTAAAGGTGTCCAACAAAATATTAGTGTGTGACTTTTTATTTTTGGCCAATCAGTGTATTTACAACCTACCAGTCAGTTCGGCTTATAGCCTCACAGTTGTCAAGCTAGTACGGCTGTTCTTTTCTTACCTATACCAGATGTTGAGGAAATGTGAACTGCAGGGCCTCTCCTTGGCCATCGTGTGCTAAGATAAGCTACAATATAGCTGCTAGCTACTGTACTTAGTAGCTACTGATATGACTCAGCGAGTAAGAGCTTGAGCTTATGCACCTATGAGATTGTAAGCCATGTTGACTATCAGTCACCTGTCTAATCATTTCCTGTGGACTGGCCCAAACCATGGGCTACTAGTTAGTTTGCCAGCATCATTGACTGCAACTGTAATACTGACCCTTGACTGTGGAGAAACTGAAATATGTGATTGCATGTTTAGGGTTATTATAATCTTCTAAAACAACAAAGCCAGGGTGTCTAAAAATTTTGAGCAGTACTGTAAATGTAGAATTATTCATTGCTTGGTGGAAGGAAATATGTTGGACTCAACTGAATTCTCCTGACTTGTCACTTTTGTAAGGTAGACGGAAAGGGGGTAAGAAGTCCTTTTTTGCCATCAGCGTGTCTGATTTGGGCTTAGTGGCAAGGAGGACAATAGTGCTGCTCCACATGCAAATGTAATAATGCATCTTAATACTGGATAATCTCCCATAAAACAGAAAAAAACACCTTTCCGAGAAACATCACATTTCGCTCTTTAGAGGGAATGAAAACACAATTATCTTGTCTTACACTAATGAAAACATAATTATGACTATTTTATTCCATTTCTGCAGTTAGGTGCTCATAAATCCCCTTAAATCCTACATACTGGACCTTTAATTAAGTGACTCCAACATCTGTGAAGACGCCGACAGCATGAAGTCACATAAAGAAGCGTCAACATGAAAACAGACCTGGGTTTCAAGCAGTGGGAGGGTCGTCAAGCAACTGGTGGCAGGCCTGTCAGTTGGCACACTTCTAAATCCCCATCAGTCTTGCCGGTGTGTCTCACAGGCTACAAGCAGCCACTGAGAATCCCCATGGGATTTGGCTAAGAGCTGCCCATCAGTCAGCATAGACATCTGAGACATCCATCCCTGCTGGCAGTAAAGTGCTCCAAAGAGAACCACAGCCAGCCTACAGCCATAAACATATGCTAGAGGTACAAATACAACTGCAAAGGCTGAGGGGGGACAAAGTGTGTAACATCAAGGATAAACCCTGACACTTTTAAGAGCTGAGTGTGCCAAATCTTCTACACTTACCTCATATTAGCAGGAGCAGGGTGGTTAATGGAAATCCATGGCTTGTGTTTTATTCAGTGTTGCACCAAAGAAAGAATAGTTAAAATAGAAATTTCTCTTCAACTTGTTGTAAAGTCCTTTGAATTAACTGACTTTTCTTTTAGACAGTTGTTTGACAACATACAGCAATGTAGAGAAAAAAAGAACAGCCAGGAGAAAAGGGAGGAATGGGATTCTCCCAACAGCAGCGGAATAAATAGTGAACCAAGGCCAACATCCTGTTGTGACTAAGAAAATTATGACAGTGGTTTTATAGACTCACACCATGAATAGACTGTGCTTTATTTCATGGTTTTCTAATAATTATCCCCTAAAGCAACATGAGCATTCTCAACCATAGGGACCAATGGATGGAAATTTAACAAGCCCACTCATCACAGCATGAAGTGGACATGAGTGGGATTTGCTTTATGCTGCTATTCACAATGTGACAGGTTCACCTCTGGCAAAATGTAAAATCCTCTAGTCATTTACTGAATAAAAATACATCAATTATGTAGCAATGTCAGATTCACGAAGCCTGATGATAGTGTAGTGTTGGGGAGTAGCAGAACATGCATTTACAAATTATGAGCAGTCTGCACTATTTATCCAGAAATTCATATAAAAGGCATTATTTCACTATACACTCCCACACATAGTAGCATACCTCTACTCAACTACACAACTAAAAGTAATCCATATTATTCAAAGCGTCCTTGAGCTGTTCTACATCCACACAAGAACATTGGATTCAGAGTACACACATAATGCTCACAGCTTGACACAAAACTTTTTGACTTTAAACTGCATTTCAGCATTTCCAACACGATTTTCCACCAGAACGCTGACCCCGTTAACCCCAGCAAATGAAGTGAGGCTTGCAAGTTGGTTCTGGGTCCTACACTGGAGTCGTGTGCAGCATTCACATGACACCTGTTCTCGGCCCAATCCTTGCTGCGTGACTGCTCTCATATCACTGCACAGTTAACCCAAAAACTAGATTGTTTCCTTTACCACTTCTTTAGAAAAAAAGGATAAAGTCGGAGGTCAGGTTTTCTCTTCCATATGTGGATCAGGAAAGTAATGTAGGAATTCATCAAGCGTTGGCCATTGTAATCACTGAAAATAGAACGAAAAAGTAGAACATCATTGCTTTTTCTGGAGAAAATTGATGTTACATGAGAGGAAAATTAAAGAAATACTGCAGGAACAGCAGAGTTACATCAAAGTTATTAATCGTGCCAAATTCCAATGAATCAAATAATTCCCCCCATTAAATATACAAAATGGCACATCCTTGACTTTTTCCTTAAATGATAAGTGGCACAAAATTATTTCACTTTTCAAAAAAACACCAGAAAGGGCACCTCTGGCTTTCAGCTTTGATCTTCATTTGCAAGTCTTCACATATTTTAATTGCATTCATATTACTTGCGCCTGCAATTAAAATAGAATAATTATGTTTTCTCATCACAAGACCTTGAGGATATCTAGATCTGACAGGATGAATTACACTACGATTGAAATGTAATTATCACAAGTCTGTCATCCTCTGAATATCAACCA
Source organism: Pseudamia nigra (assembly GCA_029823295.1). Lineage (NCBI taxonomy): Eukaryota > Metazoa > Chordata > Actinopteri > Kurtiformes > Apogonidae > Pseudamia > Pseudamia nigra. Next base: position 5,363 of record JAQQAE010019922.1, on the reverse strand, counting down.
AATTCTTTGAAAACACCAAAAATGTCAATTATGATTTGAGACAATCTGCATCTGAATAACTTGTTCAGAATTACAAGTGACAAATGAGGTGACTGTAGCAGAGGCGGGACAAAAAAAGATAATGTATTGTGCAGATGCAGAAATTTTAAAGTCCTCTTTTTTGATCCAGAGGATAAATTAACTTTTTAAGTGCACTCAGCTCGTCTAATTGGACACTTGAGAAATGATGGGTCCAATCTGCTCCCTAAACACTGATTAGCATGTCTATACAAGTGAATCAAGTTTATTTAAGATTAAGCCACATTTGGTGGTTTCAGAGGAATGTTAACGCTGTGCAAACTGTTAAAGCACACCAAAAGGATATAGAGTGATTTTTAAAATTATTTAATTATTTCATATCATTTGTTTTTTCAGAAAGCTGATTAATGGTTTGCCCTAATGTCCCTATAGTGCCCCCCCCCCATACTGTATGTCACTAGAGTTGATGCAGAAACGTATCACTGTCATCAAACCCAAAAATAATTTACTGCTACAGGCTGAAACACAAAATTTGCAGTGGAAATTTCCAAGACAAACTGAATTAGTGTCTCTGATTGGCTCTTTCTATGAGCACAAATCCGACACTAGTTTTGACATTTTGCTAGTCACTGGTTCATCTGATGAACCTTCATAGATCTAGTCTGCTCTTGCAGCTTAGTGAACAGTCCTGTTATGTGAGCCGATGGCTAGCTTAGAGACAAGGATGCTCATGTTTGCAAGAATGTTGTGAGGAACACAGAGATAAAGAAGCACTAGAGAAGAAAGGGTTATTGGATAACACGGGCAAAAATGTCCAAACGTAGTGGCCATGTTGGTACAGGAAGCTAAGCTCCACCTCTAAATACACTGCACTTGACAGGATAATTTGTGGTGTTTTATTGAGTTTCAATCTCCCCTGAGTTCATTTCTTGGTGAAAAACAACAACATCTGGGGAATAACTGGTACAAAAATCTATAAATGCTATATCACCTTGATTTCTTGAAGTTTTTGCATTGTAGACATAACAAAAATATCCGATTGAAACCTTTGACCAACTTGAAATACCAAAACATCAATAGAATTGCAACCAGCATACGCTAAAGTAAGTAGGGCTCAACAATATATTTCCTCAAAACATTATTTTTATTTCATTACATTGCTTTCAAAATAAATTCATATTGAAAGGCACCAAATAAATTTTTCAGTAATTGCATACACATACCTGTGAAATGTCATCCCATTGCCCCTGACTTGAGTATTTCCACATGTTGCATGTGCACATTCCTTTGGCATTCTGAACAAATCGTGAAACTGGCAAGAGAATGTTTACCAAATAACGAGGCAAATTTCCAATCTTGTGGATCCAAAGAAAACAGACTCCTTCAAAATCAATTTCCTTCAAAATCAAACTAGTCCAGATCTCTAAGGCTAAGCCATCTAATGAAGTCCTGAGAAGTGACGACCACGTGGGTCAAAATTCTGTTGTACTGAAACTACTGGAAAACTGGATCCACTTACATTGTCTGTATGTGACAAGCGAGTAGTCTGGGAATAGTGACACAGCCATGGAACACAGTTATGACTAGATCTACCACTACTCGTTGTTATGTGTAGCGATAATAGGTGTTTTTTATTAGAAACTATACACTTCACATCATCCAGTAGCCAAGATCGTACCTTATTTATCAGCAGAACCTGTGTCAAAGTCATTGCAAGTTAGATTTTATAGATAGATCGTTGGATTTTGAACACACACCGACTACTGCAGTTTTTATACAGAGAAATCTCAAACCTGTTCTCTACCGAGATGGCGGACAATTCTGCCACGAGATATGCCCACCTTTCCTCTCTGTTTCTTTATCTCTGTGGTGAGGAATACTTAAAACAGATTAGCCCTCAGAAGAAATCATTATTTATAATCTTTGACTTGATGTTTTAGAATTCTTTCAAATTTTCAGTAACACTATTCTTAGGCTTATGCATCAAAACTACTTGATTATTTTAGTAATATATTAGATTAGATTGGTTTGGATTAAAGGTCCAGGCAAAGATTTTGGCAAACTAGCTAGTAGTGTATGGTTTGTTGCAGGCCGTGGGACATCATTAGACAGGTGATGTGCCAGTCAACATGGCTTGCAACCTCACACATGCACAGTCACAGACACAGTGGGACTAGCAGCTGTAGAGAGGGTAGTTATGAGTAGCTATGAGTAGGGTAGACTTTTTTTCCCCAAATTGCAGATAAGTATAATCATCAACAATCGTGACATTATTAGGCCCTTTTTAAAAGGGTAAAGAAAAAAATCAACATGTTTTGGATGTCAGGATGACAGTGGAATATTTTATCTCGTGCAAAACCTACAATGGGTAAAATTTCTCTGGTCTTTGACAGATAGGGAATTGGTGCCACAGGAACCGTGCGCACCATCTGCATGAACACCTGCCCACTTGAAAACCCAGTGACCATAAAAAAGAAACTCTGGGGGAAGCTATGCTTGCCACTTCTCCCACTCCTTCAAGGTCACATTGTTACACATCAATAACATGCTGATAATACAGTAAATGGTTCAAACTGCCAGCTTGCAGTGCCCATCAAGCAGTGTTCACTATTTTCAAGCATGTGTAGAGTTAAAACATAATGGTTGTTGACTGAATCGACCCAAATAAGTCCACATGTGGACCTGTTTGAAGTAGGAGTAGACAACACTGTTTTATATATTTTCCAACTAACATTTCTCTGTTAAGATTTCACATAACTCTTCATTTAATGTTCGTTGCTGTTCAAAGGCTATTTTCGTCTGGTTGATTATGATGAGACTGGGGATGGAGTCTGAAATGGGAGAGGAGACATGATGGGAGCAAAGTGAACATAGGTGTGAATTAATCATAGGCCCTGCAGCAAATATCTGTCTTGGCTCCCAGAGCATCATCTGAGTGGCCGTGACAAGAGCTGTTGGCTTAACGATGGCCATGCAGGTGTTGCCAACTGTGAATTGAAAGAGCTGGTAAAAGTCTCCATTAGCCCAGGCTCTCTGTCCTGTAGGAGGAATAGGAATAAATAAAAAGCCAATTATGGAGATGAACTAATGAAGCAAATATGGATGCCCTATTTAATGAATCCATTAGAAACATTCTTTTTCTAACCTTCACTGATCCATTTTTTTTCTCAGTAGAATGATGTATGTGCATCATAGTGTGACACTGTCAGGATTTTCATTTATCACAATCGGTTGCGGAAGGGTCGACATTCCCTCACTATACAGTCTCAGTTTAAGTTACGTCGTCACAAGAAAGTCCTGCATTCCAAATGATTTCACAACCCCGTCTCACCGAAATTACATTCATATGTTTTGGTAGAAATGAAATGGTGCTTGCAATCACTGTCACCTAGGCTTAACAACAGCATTACTAAACTTGTACAACTAATAATGGATAGGTTTAGGCAGTGACAATGTTTGGTTAGATTCATTCAAAGTATTGATTTAATGCAGAAATAAAAAATATATTTAATAACATTTAATTCAGATAGAAAAAATAGCATTTCATTCAAGTATACAGTTGAAAATAGATTAATCTGAAAATAACCACACACATTGTTTTAACTTTTCAAAATAATAATTTTATTTGAATAAATGACATTCACATGTGGGGGAAAGACCGGCTGGGAAATTGCCATGCACGTTCCAGTCTGATGCGCTGAAGAGACAGGTTTACATGCATTCCTAAACGTATGTGTGGTCAAAAGTTCGGAGTATTGGTTGAAAGATAAGATTGTTCATACATGTAGAGAAAATGAGTTTCCTCTGCAGGGTCAGGTCTCTCCCTCCCCTAGAAAAGTTCTGTTACTACAGTATTAAGGCTACAGTGGTCTCCGTAGTTTATTTCTATGTCTGTGAGCACTGTACAATAACTTGGCTGTTTAGATGATCCAGACACAAATGTGTATAATTAAGGTTGTTTTTTAAAAGTCCGGTAGACTCGCTTCCATTGGGGACTCGGTTCGATTGTGGTTGTATTCAGCTGGTCCGAGTTTGCTTTCACAATGCACTTTGTCAAACAAACCGAACCTTTTGGATAATGTATGATTTGCCTGCTCGTCGGTCATTTGCCAGAATGGCATCTCGTTCTTCGGTACTTCTTTTCAGAAATGGAATGCATGAAATTAGTTCTAAAAAGGATTTAGAATGTATTCCTACCTTGGCTTATGACTTGGTAGTGTGTCCCTGGACACTGCACACGTCCGTAACTGTAAACAACTCCACCACGCCACTGCCCGCGGGCCAACATGCCGCCAGCTGGGAGCCAACATGCTGCTGCCCGCGGCCCACACGCCCCAGGCCGGGAGCCGTCACGCCGTGGGCCGGGAGCCGACACGCCGTGGGCCGGGAGCCGACACACCTCGGGCTGGGAGCCGATACGCCGGGAGCCGACACACCACTGCCTGATGGCTTCAATGATGGTACAGTATCACCAGTGATTTCCTTCTCTTTGATCCAAAGCAGCAGTAGCCTCTGCATGACACGGTTGGTGGCTAGCAGCCACTAGCTTGTGTTGACACAGCGCACCGGCAGTGTTAACACAGGCTAATGGCTGTTAGCCGCTAGCCTGTGTTAGCTTGGCTAACGGCTGTTAGCTTCCAGGTCTTTTACGTCTGAGACCCGGAAGTGACTACTCGCTAACAGCTAACGGCTGTTAGCTTCGCCAAGACCCCGAAGTGACTACTTGTTATCTGGTTCAAATTTCATTGTCCGAGTCAATTTTTTTGGAGTTTTTTTCCTTCTGAATTTTTCGTTGTCAGAAGCGTTCATTATCCGGGGTATCACTGTACTGTACAAATGTATAAATGTTCATGTCTGATCAAGAGCAGGATGAAGTAAAAACATTGGTATTTCTGCTCCCACTCCAGTCATAACTTGTTTCTTGATGGCACATTACATCAATTAAATGTCATTTTGAGAGTTATAAAAAGAATATAAACATGTAGATACACATACAGTACATATATTATCTGCATATATGTAAGTATACTGCCGGATTATAAGGCGCACCATCAATAAACAATCTAGTTATGTTTTTTTTCCATACATAAGGCGCACCGGATTATAAGGCACATTAAATGAAACAAAACGAAAGCACCAAGAAGGACCTCCTCGAAATCTTGATCTGCATGTCGCATGCTACCACTGTTGCTTTGAGTCAAATAGAGACAGAAGGGACACTTCTACCTGCGATTCTCTGGTCAATAGCCCACTGTTCAATTTTGTCCTCTGAAGATATTATGTACATATTGTGCCATATGTTTATCTTTAATATTTATTTTATGTTAAGTTGTATATTTATTTTA
>JAQQAE010019921.1:0-10816 GCA_029823295.1 Pseudamia nigra | reverse complement strand
CGTGGGTCCAGAACGGATTAATTGGTTTTACATGTATTTTTATGGAAAAAGTCGCATCGGATAACAACTGATTCGGACACAGGCCGTGATGCCGGAACGGATTACAGTCGGCATCCGAGGCACCACTGTATTTTGTTAATTCCATTTTTCATTTTCTTAAAAAGAATAGTCCATTATCTAAATTATGTTGTTCATTTGAAAATTTGTATTACTTAGTTCATAGTTTGTTTTTTCACTCCGTTGATTATTTCAAGTTTTTGATGGCGTGTTTTTCTGAATATAATGTACTGATGAAAATATATTTATACTTTGTTCAAAATATACTCTGGTCTGAATTGCATAAAATGGGTATCAACTTGATGCCAATGGGAAAAGGGTGAGCTACAAGATGAAACCAGATGAAAACCAACGCTGTAAAAAACTGTAGATAATAAGTATTTTCCTCAGCTTGCTATGATTCTGTAAAAATCATTTTCATACCTAGAATCCAAACCCTCCTATTCATATCTTTCCTCATGTATTACCCACATAGCACTCTGTTGCCACCATATCAACACCTGTATCTGCCACGTCTCGCCTTCTTCCTCCTCATTTTCTCCTTCACTTCTCCTCATCTTCCACCTCCAGAACAAACCGCCTCCCCTCTCTTCTGCTCTCACTCAGCCTGCCTCGACCAACCCCCCCGCCCCCCAATGTCTCACCACCTAGAGCTGTGAAGCTTTTGGACAGGTGGAGCTTTACAGAGAAAAATATAATTATAACGCCATTACAAAAGTAAATGACCATGTTTTCATTTAAAGAGTGAGCAATTTGTACAAAAATATCATTCGGTTCTGTACAAATCTTGTGACAGCATGCACGCACTGTAGTTAATATAATAATAGCAAATTAAACTCCATCCTTACTGACTTTCTTCTGCACCTCACATCTCATTCTCCAGTCTCTGGCATGTTTTTCCTTCATACTCCCTTCTCGCCTGTGGTATCACTTCCTCACTACTAGTTCATTGTCTTCTTGTCATGTCATTAGCTGCACCCTTGACATCTTTCGTTCGACCTTCCCCACTCTCACACCTTTATCAATTCTCATTTCTTCTCTCCCATTTCCCGCCCCAAATCCCCTGCATTCAAAAGAGAGAGAAAAAAAAAAAATCAATGTTCTTTCCTTTTTTTCTACACCTGCCTGTTCTTTGTCCACACTGTTTTTCCACCCTCTTTTCTCTCTGTTGATTGTTCATTTAGTTGTTTGCGGCTTCAACGGCTCCACCTTTGGCACCTTCCCTCCTGTTTTTACTCATCCTTTACCATTGTCATTTTTCACTTGCACTTTGTACCTTTCAGCTTTGGTTCCTTCTTCAAACTCATTGATAAAGAAATGAAACGCAGAAAAAGCCATACATAGTAGAATTTTTGTTTTTCAAAGCTAATCAGTGTCTTTCCCTTGTGCATGCTCCTTTTATTCATTTAAATAATAGTAAAAGCCTTGTGATGTAATATTATGCAGCTCTCAAGTGGATGTTGTTGCATAATCCTGTAATCTCAGAGTAAAAGGCTGGAATGAGCGGATTACCTGCCATGAGTAAAATGGCAAAAGGACCAAAAAAATGGTGAAGAAGGGGAACATAGTGAGCAGAAGGAAGCCTAGTATTTTAAATAAAGTTTGTAAAGTACAGAGATCGGTAGAGTACACAGAAACAATACTCAAGTAAAAGTACTGTTGCTTTATAATTCTAATGACTCGAGTGGAAATTGAAGTACTTATAAGAAAAAGTACCGTATTTTCCGGGTGATAAGTCGCTCTGGAATGTTAGTCGCAGGAGCCAAAAAATGCATAATGAAGAAGAAAAAAAATGTGTATTAGTCGCTCTGCAGAACAAGTCACATTTGTTCGGGGGCCGCACACTTGACGCCAGAAGGGAGAGCTCGCGGCTCGTCTCCCCGCCTCACCAGGTAAGTGACGGTACCGACACGTTCGGTGTTAAGTTGATGGCAGGTATGGTTGTTACCGGTAATGTCTACATTTTAAAGTGTCAGTAATACAGATGCGGCAGATGAAGGTACACAAGCCTAGAGCGCCCTCCAGCGGCTGTTAGTGTGACAAACACCCTATAGTCGAATTTATTTGCTATACAAGTTGCTCCGATGTATTTGTCACTCCCCTAGCCAGACTATGCAAAAAAACGCGACTTGTAATCCGGAAAATACGGTACTTAAAAGTCTCTTATAAAAAACTCAAGAATTGAGTAATTTCATAACATGGAATTTATTACAACTTGGCATACTGCTTTCAAACTGGTAATTGGGTGATTTCTTGTTCATTTCCATGATTATTTTTATCTTTTTTTTCTTGATTTGGGTTTCTTATCAATATATTTATTTACTTTTACCAATATCATTCCTTCATTTGTTCATATTTACTAATTTTGTTGCTTGTTTTGTGTTTTGTTAATTTTTGTAACCTTTTCAACCATTTAAATAATTTCTGCTCATGTTTTTGCTTATTCTGTTGACTTTTGTTCAATTTCAAAATTAAATTGTGCATTTTTGTTAATTTACTTGACTATATTCTTCTGTTTTGCTCAGTTTGTTCATTTGTACGTATGTAAATTATACAATTTATTTGACTGCTTTATTCAGTTTTGTTTATTTTAATTATTTTGTTCCTTTTGTGATTACTTTTGCACATATTTGTTGTTGTTGTAAAGTGCTTTATAAATAAAGTTTCATTCATTCATTCATTCATACTGGTACATTTTGTTGCTTAGAATATTCAGTTTGCTTAATTTGCTTATTATTTTGATCATGTTTTAAACTGTAGCTAGAACTGAAGTACAGTTTTTTCCATCGCAAATGTAGCTAAGAGTAAAAAGTATTTTGCAAATCAACTACTCTATGAAGTACATTTTATGGGAAAAACTACTCCAGTACATGTAAAGGAGGAAATGTACTTGAGTACTACCCACTTCTACACGAGACATGTACACAAAATTGCCACATAAGTAAAACTGTGCTTCATTTCCAAAAACATGCCAGTTGGAAAAATGAATTTTAATGAGGACCAGTCTATGATACCTTACGTAATTGTAACATACAATATATCAAATAGACTTGGGTCCTTACTTAGCCTAAACCTTTCATGCATTAACTGGAGAAATAACATTTACAGCCTTGTGTTACTTCCAAACAACCTTTAAAACAGTGGTTGAAAATGTTGTTGATAATGTATAAAAACAAAATTATGAATCAACCATGCAATTTGTGTAGCCTTTAATGATATATACAAGGCAAATAGTGCTTGTTACTGCAAATACAGTGGCTTTAACTTATGTAAATAACTATACTGAGCTACAAAGGCAATTATCTCATGGCTCTTCAATTGACATATCTGGATTTTTGTATATTTTTAAAAACATTTTCTTGATAGTTTGGCTTTTTTGTTTTCATTTTTCTTTTTTTCATCTAACTTGGTTTATTTATTTGATTATTTTGTCATTTTTCCCTCTTTTTGTCCATATCTGAGCAACTTCTTAATAGTTTTGCTCATTTTGCTTACTTTTGTTGATTTTTCTTTGTGCATCTAATTACTTTTTATCATTTCCTTGATTGGTTTGTTAATTTTGCTTTTATCTTTCCTCTGATTTTGTTCATTTTTATCAATTTTCCTTACTATTTTCTATCTTTTGCTTCTTATGTGACTTCCTTTTCCTGATTATTTCGTTCATTTATAGTCAAAACACACCAGGACTTATTGCATTTTGCTTTGCTATTTGCCTTAGTTTTGTAATTACAATAAATTTAATGTTACCTTCTGCCTGTCACTTTGCCTTTGTAGGGCAGTGTAGTGGACACCAGGCATGAAAGGGTTAAGTCTATATATTATTTTCTGTGTCATTAGACAATTTCAGCACCTAAGATTGTTGACAGTCAAAAGGCCATGTCGGGCCATTCAGGTGGCTGTTTTACCCTGCACATGAACATTTGTTATTTAGCACAAAGTACAATGTGCAAATATTTGTACATTGTATATTGTGCAAAAAAAACAAACTGTCACAGTCTAAAAACTTTTTGCTCTCCCACTAAATACAACATGTGCGTACTGATTACCTGTCAATTTAAAAGCCATGTGGCAAAGGGAACCACATCAGAGTGGAAGTAACAGCTCCCCAATTGGCGGAAGGCTCAACAACATAAACCATCTTTATGTTAACATAAATGGCTCTTGCATACTGAGGATCCTCTGCAAATGTGCAGTGCAGTTTTAAAACGTGCAGGTTTAAAAGCGGGGTGGTCTGTTGTAAATAAAAACGCAAATGTATTACAGCACCTAAGCTGGAATAGGGGAAACTCAAAGATAATAAAACTGAAAAAACCCAACTTAAAATAGATTGCAGGAGTAGGTTATGATATAATACTATAATATAATTTTTTTTGCCAAATGACCAACATTCCATTTGGCTACACACCTCGGTAAGTATGAGTCATTTTTACAAACAGCAATGCTGCTCATCTCTGGCATCACATCCAGACTGTTTGTCTTCCAAATGACGATGAACAACTGTCATATTATGCACTGTCTACTTTGTCCTAAAACTGTGAAGATCAACAAAGCAAAAAAACAGACTAATCAAGCAAATTAAAACAATAATCAAAGTAAGCAACAAAAGCAGCAAAAAATGACAAGAAAAATCCACTCTCATAACAAAATTAAACACATATACAACAAAATGCACAAATATTAACAAAAAAACAACTATGTACATTAACAAAATAAGCAACAGAACTGAATCTGTCAGTTTATTACCATTAGTGTACTCTTTACCACGCTATTACCTACAGGATCAATAACATGTTCAAACACAATACATTGAGCTATAATAAATTCAATGTTATGAAGTTGCTCACTATTGTAGTTTTCTGTTTTTTCCTCTTACCAAAGTACTTATATTTAGTACTTTAACTTATACTTGGGTACTGTTTATTTACTCTTACTTCTCCTCAGCTTTTCTGTGTCGAGTCATGTCAAATAATACAAATTTAACTATGTATGTGATTGTTCTAAACGTTATGAAGACCATGTATTGATGTTTTTTTGTAAAAGTTGGCCAGTATGTCCACGTAATACAGATGCTTGTCCCTACTGTTTTTCTCCATCGGTTCCCCCCTGCTGCTACTTTCCACCCTCAGACTCACTTACCTTCACCTGTTTCTAAAACATCCGCCTCCCTTTTTCCATCCCAGCAAACCAATGCCTTCTCCTCCACTGATCTTCTCATTTGCCACCTACTCATCTCTAATTCCTTCTGCTATATTTCAAAGTACCACCCTTGTTTGACCTTAGCCATTTTCCCTGTGCGGTGCCCTTTTTGTCTCGTCCTTGCTTAGCTCAGCTCCCCTCCTGAGTGTTCGCTGAGCAGCTGTCACCTCGCTTGTGTCTGATCCCTGCCCACCTCCTCCAGAAACAACAATTAAACTGCTATACTTAGGCCACCGGTAGGGCACAACATTAGCATTTCTGTGTTCCATCCTCTAGACTGTTTTGCATTTTTGTTTAGACTCTGTTTAGCCTCCTAGTTTGATTAATTATTCATTTAAATAAATATATAGCCTTTGCTTTTCTCAGAGCACCAGTTTATTACATTTTTTGTCCTATCTTTTTCTAGGAATAACTTTATACTGCACATCCATACTTGAGGGTGTGCAGTTGCTACCCATAACTTTACTCAGATTCAAACAGGATGAGTGCATCTACTTAATTATCAGTGGGAGTGTTTTTTGTATAATATGCAATAAACCAATCAGAGTTCTGTGTGTCACTCCCCTTAATATTCGAGCATGATGGTATTCTGTCTGTCATCACTGTCAAGACATCCAGGTTCGATATACTCTCATCCTCGACTGCCTGGAAGTTACTTGACCCACCCCAGTAAACATAACTAAACACAATAAAAAATATCTGAGCGACTCAAAAAAGAACATACATTTTTTTAAACTTAGATAAATTTGAGTGTTGAATATTTTATCTGTCAGTTACAGTATGCAAAGGATCCAAAATCTCAAAATACTCAGTACTTTTCCTGGCCCTCCCAACTAACAGGTGTCTGGCATACTCACAAAAGGGCCTTTTGGTCTGAGCTGTGTCCAAGTGCAACTGTCCCCCTTCCCTTCCCACTCTCCCACTGGTCTGTACTCACATTGGGAGATTTACATCACAGTACCACATATACAAATTTACTGACTGTGCACTTTTGTTTGAGTTGTTTTGGTCACATACAGACTTCTGCTGGACTTATGCTTCAAGTAAAGAAGTGGTTTTCACTTTTTTTGCTGTCTGCATGCAGAGGCAGCAGGAGATAAATCAGGTTTGTGTTGTGTCCGTGTGTCTGTATTTGTGCGTGAGCAGCCGTGCCACGCCATGGCCCACCACTTCCAACTGCACCAGGGCAGGGAAAGCATGCTGATTCAGTTGCACTCAAATTGCTCAAACCATCTGCGTTGTAGGTACAAAATGCGCCTGGGCATGGTGCAGACTCATCTTGTGTTGATTTAGTACTTATTTTGGTCATTTAGATTAATTAACATTTCCACTGGACAAAGCCACAGGAGGAACTGGGGAGGGGCTAAAGAGCCAGATGTGGCCCTGAAGCCACAGGTTACAGACTCCTGGTCTATCTAAAGCACATTATTTTAACCCTGTGAGGCATCACGTTACAACCAATCATATTTCAAGTTAAAATGCTGCTAGGTTTTTGTTTTTTTTGTCCCCATAAAATTTACCGTAAGTGCATTACTTTGAGTTTGCAATAGCTTTTTGTCAGAATATCAACCATGGTCACTTTGGGAATGAACTGACATTCAACTAGTCAAAGTGGGCAGACACAACACCACACTGAAATCAGAGCATTTGAGGTAAAGTTACAAAAAACCCAGAGTAAAAGAAAATCTACCCATTTTATTTTATCCACATGCTTACAGAATTATGTACATACAGGAACTACAAATCTAAGTTTAAGTGCCACTATGAGACCATTTCACTGCATCTATTGTTCCAATTATTCTTGGGCTCCTCTTAAGTCAGAGGTTGGAAGTTATTGCTAAGTTATGTCAGACAGCACACTAAAAGTACTTTATTTGGATTTCATCAGACCACAGATGGTTGTTTTCTCTGTTCATATAGCCTTCAATTACTTTGATGGATGTGAAAGACATTTTTCACAGAGGCTGTAATATACAGCTCACATTTGGAGAGCTGCACTGGCTTCTGTCTCTGTCCCCTTGCCAATGCAACTAAATACAGTAAATCTTTAGCTAGGGCAGTGTGAACCCTGGTCACTTTCTTTTCTTAATGCCTTTAGAGCTTTCCAAGGTTCTTATTTTTTCAAAGCCAGTTACTGATTGTACCCGATGAGTGTGTGCTACACACAATATGTTATCGCAGGGTGTCAAGTGACCATTTTGGCCCAATTGGGCATTATGCATCTTTTTCTCAGTACTTTTTCTCATTTTTCTACAGAATGACAGGGAAATTATTGTTGTGATATTCAAATAAGGCTGCTAGCCTTATTTGAGGTGCGGGTTATGCTTTTGCTGGTGTTTGTTAGTTAGCAAGGTTATTCAAAAAGTTATGAACAGATTTTGATAAAATTTTCAGGGAAGGTGTGAAATGGGACAAGGGACACATCATTAAATTTTGGTGGTGAGCTGGATCACCATCTAAGCACACAGCAACTTTTTGTGCTGAGCTGAAGGTGTTTCAACAGTCAGTCTTTAGAACAGAGCTGTGATTGACCATAACTGCTCACTCACGCAATCAAAATCTAGAAGGGGCTGGACATACTGTAGGAAGAAAACAGTGTGAACTTCTCTGCACTAAGATGGAAAGGAAACTGAGTTTATGATCTAACACTGAAGGATTTCCATGATTTTATGAAGGAAGCAAACATCCAGAACATTTGAAACGTTACTGTGTAAAAAGGACATTTTTACACACAGACACACCTCTGACTCACTCATGTGAGTACTCTGTGACTACATAAATATCAATGTAAACATTGAACTTAGAAGTGCATTGTGTGATGGGATGCCATTAAATTCAAGGCATTTCCCTGTACTGTAACTCCCTTTTTGAATTATCACATTCACAAGGTTTTATAAAAGCTGGCCTCTGACCTTGACTTTGAGGTTAAGGTCACTGAAATTCAAAGCTGACTGAGATATTTAATAGATACATCTATGGTATCAATTTGGCTAGCCTCCTGGAGTTATCACGTTCACAAGATAGATGTTGACACCCAGCCGTCCGCCCGGGCAGATGACAATACCCCATCAACCTCTCAAAGCTGAGAGGTAAAAATGGGTGACACACATAATAATTCAGGTGCAAGCTGCAGAAATGAGTTCCTCTGGGTGAGGAGAGGATGTATAATGTCACATACCTGAGTGGAGTGACATTAAATATTTTCAAGGATTTAATAATCCATAAGAATATGTGTGTGATGAGCAGCGGGTGTGTGCAGCTCAGTGACAGAAATTCCCACATGACACTGAGAGGTCAGCAAAACTGCAAGGTGTTAGAAGATATTCTAAATTATAAGCTGAATAAATTGAACGTGTGTGCAGTCACCAAAAGCACATTGTAGGTTATAAACAGCAGAAATGCGTTTCATTTGAAAGAAACCGATTTTTGCTGCTTGTATTCCCTGTTTCCCACAAAGGAACATTTCACCAGTTCACCAGCTGCTGAGTTCAGGCATTTAGGCATTCTGAGCTACTGTGCCTCCATCCAGAAGTGTAAGGTGTGGGATTGAGTATGCAAACCTTGGAGTAGAACCAGGGCAGGAGAGATTGTATCTCTTGACTGGCTGGGGAATATTTCTAAACCCTTGGATAAGATATGAGGCAGTGACCATGAAGAGGGATGTCAAAGCAGCTTCAGTGAGGCTGCTGCCCCTGTGATTCAAATCAGATAAGGAGCACAACAACATGGATGTATTTTATCAAGCTCAGCAGAGCTGCATCTAATGACTACTGACTAGAGACTATCACGAAACTTTCCATGTTGAAACTTTACACATGCAAACTAAAAATCCAGCCCAAAACATTTACTGTATTTTCCGGGTGATATGTCGCTCTGCAATGTTAGTCGCACGAGCCAAAAAATGCATGATGAAGAAGAAAAAAATGTGTATAAGTCGCTCTGGAGAACACGTCGCATTTGTTCAGGGAATGGGCGGCTGCGCTCTTGACGCCAGAAGCAAGAGCTCGCAGCTCGCCTCACCGGGTAAGTGACAGTGCTGACATGTTTGGTGTTAAGTTGATGGCAGGTATGGTTGTTACTGGAAATGTCTACATTTTGGATTGTCAGTAATACAGATGTGGCAGATACAGGTACACAAGCCTACAGTGACTTCTAGCGGCTGTCAGTGTGACAAACAACCAATACTTGAAATATGTAATATACAAGTCCCTCTGGTATATTTGTCGCTCCCCTAGCCAGACTATGCAAAAAACCGTGACGTGTAATCCGGAAAATACGGTACATACAAATTATCACTTTATTTTTTAATATCCATTATTACAGTGTGTTGCCTCCTGCACCCCATAGACGCTACCACACTTTGGGCACCCCTCATTTAGCCTAATAAAAGTGAGAAAAACAAGTTTTTAAAAGCCGCAACCAAATAGGGCAACACGGTGGTGTACTCGTGCCTCACAGCTAGAAGGTCCTGGGTTCAGTCCCAACACCAGGCAGCGGGGCCTTTCTGTGTGGAGTTGCATGTTCCCCCCATGTCTGCGTGGGTTCTCTCCGGGAACTCCGGCTTCCTCCCGAAGCCGGTTGTGGGAGGAGTAATTGGTTATTCTAAATTGTCCATAGATGCGAAATGCAAATGACTCTCTGTCTGTCTGTATAGTCATGAGGTCTCAGCCTCAAATTTTGAAGCACCTAGAGATAATCAGTGATTATGATTGGCGCTATACAAATAAAATTGAATTGAAAATTGAATTGAAACATTCAACAGTAGCAACTTTTTTAACACTTTTATCTTCTTTAAAATTTCTAACTCTGTGTCCCAACTTTGTGATATCATTCTGGCAGGGTGGCAGTAACATTTCAACCATTTCAGTCACCCATTTTTGTGACTTGCTACATTTTTATTGGAGCCACTCTTCTGAATTACACTCAGATACAGGGATTGTGTGTTTAGGATCTGGTTTTTACTTCACGGGAGTGACTCAGCATGGGCTGTTAAGCAGCCCTGCTCTGAACCTTCAATATCAGAACAGACCAACACAAACAAACCCACAAAACCTGAAAGCAGTGTAATGGAGAATGAAAAGAATGTAATTGAGACATGGGTTTGCCAAAATGGGAAGAAAACCTTTACTAATGCACAGGATGCCCAGAGTCAGTCGTTGTAGAGGTCTGGGTTTAATGAAAAATGTCTACAGTGAAATTAACATCAGCAAAGGAGATTAAAAACTGAAAAACATAAAGAATACTCACCATATATTGAGAGTAGAAACATAAAACACATTGGTTCTGATTTACTTTAATTGTATTATGTAAAATCCCAAGTAAGAAAAAGTTAGACAGTATGAAAAATAAGAAGCCACAAAATAGAAAGTCCTCCACCCAGTCTCGAAATTAACCGTGACCTTGACATTTTTCCATGAAGGTCACAGCATATTTAGAATGAGCTGTGTCACAAACCTAGGGGTATATAACATTTTCAAGTTGAGTACATACAGTGGATGTCAAAAGTCTACACACCGCTGTTCAAATGCCAGGTTTTTGTGAGGTAAAAAGGTGACACCAAGAT
>JAQQAE010019920.1:0-10816 GCA_029823295.1 Pseudamia nigra | reverse complement strand
ATTTTTTTCCAACCACATTTTTCTTCGAAGATGATGGTTCCCCACTATCCTTATATCACTTGTTGCCAGCTGAAACAGAATCACCCATGCAGAAATTATCCAATGGCAGATCATATCCATTTGCTTGGTTAGATCCAGGTGGTGACCTTTGTTTGGGGCAGGCAGTGTATTTACAGATAGACGTCCAATGTTTCTCTATGGGGAAAAAAGCTTCTTGGACCCGGACGATCAGTTCCCCAGCGGCCATCAGTGGGATTACAACTTAAAGTTGCTTCCCATTGGCCTCACTGAACAGCCCAGGTCACTCTCCCCCTGGGTTAAATGCATTTTATTTTGAAGGGCATGTCTCTGCATAGACATGTGACAAGCAACAGCCAATCAGGTTGCTGTTAGGTTGTTTCATGTTAAATGAAGGAGATGCAGACAAACACAAAGTGCTGCAATGAAACAAAGGTGAAAAATAAGAGCAGATCATGAGTCTAAAATCATGTAAAAGCTATTTTTGTACTCCAAAAAAAGTATTTTTGTTTCCCGAAGTGTCCTGGTGTAACTTTATATAACAAAACCGAGTAGTGGTTTTGGACATGTGTGTACTTGGATTAGATGAGACTTGGTAAGTGACAACCATGTATTTTAATTTTTGCAAATTGTAATGTGTTAAGTAATTTTCATTGTATTCAAAATGAAAGCTAAAGTAGTGAATTTATTTAATTTTATGTGAACATGGTAAATGTTTTGGCACATTTTGAGCCAGAATGAAGCACTGTCTTTGTTGGTTAGTGCTCCCTCATTTCCTTGTCTGCCATTTTGGTGCAGTCTTAACAACCACTAATTAAGACTGGAAGTTGACTTTTTCTTTAATTTTGAACCTATGTATCATTTTATTTTAAGTATTTATACTTATATCATGTTTACATTAGGTTAACTTAGGTTGGGATGAAGAATTGTGGCTATAACACTGGATTTGGTGATGTGAAGAAACACATGCTAGATCCAAGATGGTGAGCCGCTCCAGGGACCTCATGTGAAGTGTGCGTGACCCAGAAGTAATCTGCCCCCTGCTGGACGCTGCAGGCTTTGCATCAGAGTGGTAGGATCTATCTGCATTTCCAAAAAACACAGTGGATGCAGGATAAAGACTCTGGACTACTGATTCAGAAGAACAGAACTTTAAAGGAAAATACTTTTATTCTGTGGTTAACAGAATTTTCAGGTTTTACTTTGGAGTTTTTATTTGATTGACCATACACTCCTATTCTGTCAAGGTATTATTTACAGTACAAATGGTAATTGTTGGTTGTGAACAACAAATTAGTGGTAATGATTAAAGTTAAAAGGCACCTATACTAAACTTCAAAGAAACTTGAAAATTAGAACTAAACCAATCTAAACAAAAGGGTTAACTGAAGTAGAGAAATAACTTCAGCCAAAACCAAAGGGAACTGACGGTTGCAACGTATTCTAAATGAAACCTATTTAAAACAAAACCTAGAACTAAACCGTCTTTAAATCTGAGAGGTTTAAACAAAAAGGGGATTTATTTATCGTCATGTTAAATGTGTAAATGTTCTCTTGTCTGTCCATTTAATAATAAGCCAGCTATTCAAACTTATTTCCTGTCTGTGGTCTCTTTTACTTAAAGCTTATTATTGCTCCTGTAGTCAAATTTAGGTAACTCTGATTCTGGTCCATAGAAGATCACTCTATTACTGTGTTGTCTGCTAGTACATACTATTCCATAAAGATACACAACCACCAGAGCTGGAGCTGACATGAATGTCTATGAACGGTTCTATAGCATGGATTTTGATATTACAGAGCTGGGTAGGTGAACTAGAATAAAAGAAACTTTAACTTTTCCCTTGCTTAATTTAAAATAAAACCCCAAAATGTATCATCTCCACACATATGCGGCATATTCCCACAATACAATGGCAGCGTTGCCTTCCACTTGTGCAGGTTCTCAGGGTCATCTGGGGACTGCAGGCCCGGCTGGTTTGTCAATACAAAACTCATTGATTTCTACACCGTTGGGTACAACGCTGCCAGGTTGCTCCATGAGGTGACTGACAATACAGCGAGGCACCTGTCATTCACGGGTGTGTCTTCCCCATTAAACAGGGAGCTATTATAAGGTACAATGATATGCCAATACATATGTCAAAAAATGATGATGGTAATAGCTCACTGTCAAATCAAGACAGATAAGGCATGAAATCACTGTAAAAGACATACATAGATACAAAAACTTAGTGTTTTGTTTCCCTTGCACATACAAGCCCCAGTTCCAGTGAAGTTGGGCCATTTGGTAAAACAAATAAAAATGGAATACAATGATTTGCCAATCCTTTTGAACCTATATTCAACTTAATACACTACAAAGACAAAATATTTAATATTCAACCTGATAAATTATATTGGTTTTTTTTTTTTTTTTGCAAAATTTCACTCATTTTGAATTTGAGCTGAGTTGAAAAATGCTAAAAAAAATACATGTTTGGAATGTTTCACAGATGAACAGGTTAATTGAAAACAGGTGAGTGTCATGACTGGCTGAGGAGCATCCCCGAAAATCTCAATCGTCCACAAGCAAGGACGAGATGAGGGTCACCAGTTTGTGAACAAATAGTCCAACGGTTTAAAAACGTTTCTCAACATACAACTGCAAAGAATTTATGGATTTCATCATCTACATTGAAAGCCACATATCAACAACATCCAGGAACGCCACCAGTTTCTCTGGGCCAGAACTCATCTGAGATGTCCCAGCTTTTCTGGAATGTGTTGCAGGCATCAAATTCAAAATGACTAAATCCTTGCCAAAAAAACAATAAAGTTTGTCGTTTTGAACATAAAGTATTGTGTCTTTGTAGTGTATTCAATTGAATATAGATTCAAAAGGATTTGTAAATCATTATATTCTGTTTCATTTACCTTTTACACAACGTCCCAACTTCACTGGAATTGGGATTTATACACACAGAGTGGTCTTTCCACACACTCAAGTATTTTTCTAGTGTTTCTGTGAAAAATCCCTGCTTGATTTGTTTCATTACCATAACAGCCATAATAAAAGGCAATTTAAGAGAGTGGGATATCAAACCAAATCTATTTCCTTTTTCTTCACGGCATGCTGGTGCTGCCCTGGACTGCCTGAGGTACTTAGTGCAGATAGTAGCATCAGAAAAATATTGATTTGCTGTATCTGTATGACATTAGTCGGTATAGAAATTAAAAGCATGGCTGAACAACACAACCCTGGGGGCTCCAACACTGGTTGCGATGAAAAGGTTTTGTTCGCCATTACAGTCTGAACTCTCTCTGAGGTTCACTTCGTGCTGTTTTAATCCTCTTTATGTGTCTGTTTTATTCCTGTAAACAGGCGGTTGAAGAACTAATACCACACATCCATCACTTTTAGGCATCCTTATGCAGTTCCAAAAGTCCACCTATAAGGAAAATACTTCTGAAACAACAAACATCAGTTCAGAAACACCACAATTAAGTGCCCAGGCCAATCTGTAGTAAGCTTCCTGTCACCCCTTTGCAGTACAGTACCATTATGGCCCCTCTACAGTAATACATTAAGTCAGGCTGTGGCTAGCCAGGAGTTAAAAGCTCATTTGGTGAAAGAGACAAAAGTCGAGCGAGCCAACACAGAAATCGATGGAGCTAATGTGATTTAATAAGAAACTCTCTCTCTACTCCTGTAATGCTGGTGAGGCTTGATAGATATCTTATGTTGCTGCTTTGGCAATTTCATTTGGAACACATTCAGGGCTTTGCAGTAGCTTTAACAACAGTTATGGAGGGAGGGTGTGAGCAAAAGAGAGAAAGAGAGACTGTGGAATAACACAGTGTGAGGAAGATAGGAAGACAAAGATGAGCAGCTGTAGAGAAAATGCATATGGCAACTGTGGTCATAATATCACATATAGGCCATATGGATGTGCACAGATACTGCCTGAGTGTTTTCTATGTCCTGTTTATTAAATTAATTAATGTTGGCCTCGTATCAAACAACAGACCCAATGTGCCAAGCAAAATCTGCCGTCATGGTAAAGGTGTGGATTCAAAGGTGCACTCTATTCCAGATGGATTTGTGTGTTCACCTGTATACAGCTGCAACAATTTGAATTGTTCACTTATTAACTGATTGCTAACTATTTCACTAAACAACAGTCATTCCTTTTGAGTGATTTATTTAACAAATGTCAAAATTTAGTTGTTCCAGTTTCTGATATGCAGTATTTCCTCTTCGTAACCCTTTCCAGAGTGAAAATCAATGACTTTTTTATTTAGATTGGGACATGAAGCGTCGCTTTTTGAAATCCTTTAGTCTACTTCACTTTGTCACACAGGTTCTATTTAAGTGATTTCTTGATTCAACGAGTCTGGCAGTAATCAGGCCTAGATGTGACGGCTGAAATTGAACTCAATGTGGTTAATCACAGTTCATTCACAATTTAACCAGATACTTTCTGTTTTTGTATTCATTCGTTTATTTTCTACCCCTTAATCCTTCCAAGGATCAGGGAGGGCGCTGAAGCATATCCCAGCTGACAGGCTGAAGGTGAGGTACACGCTGGATGAGTCACCAGTTCATCGAAGGGCTGACATATAGAGACAGACCACCATTCACACTCACATTTGTACATATGGGCAATTTCGAGTGACCAATTAACCCCAAGTGCTTGTTTGTGGATGTGGGAGGAGGCCGGAGTAGAGAACGCACACAGACACGGGGAGAACATGCAAACTCCACACACAAACCCCCTGGCATTGCGATTAATCCCAAGACCTTGTTGCTGTGAGGTGCTGGTGCAAACCACTACACCACTGTCACCCTTGGTTTTGTATTTACTTGGGTTCTTTGTCAAATACTGATTGAAATTTGTTTGATGAGTTGAAACATTTATGTGTGACACATATAAAAAAATAATTAGGGAGGAGTCAAACAGCACTGTACACCATATGGACATTTTATCATCCAAATAACAAACTGTCAAATGACCAAGAGATTAATGAGTTGAGAAAAGAATCTTTAATCACAGCCTTGACCTTATAGTTCAGAACAGGTTCATTTTTGTACTGCATAAGGACTTGCATTTTATTTTTAATGTTTACATAGTCAGTCACACACATGCTGTAGTGGTTTTAAAGATGTTGGTGTTGATAATATACACTGTATCAACACTAAATTAAAGAGAGATTCATGTACACTTATAACTGATGGTACTGAAATCAGATCACAAGGCTAGTGAAGATCTCCATGGTGCAGTACGGTTGAACCCTTGTATGGTATTTGCATCAAATTGACCCATTTCAAATTTTACAAGAAGTAAACAGCAGGGGTGTAAAACCCCCAGGCAGCCCAGTGAAGGCAATACAAGAGCTAACTCATGCTTGGGGGCTTTGTATATACATATACATAGTTACTTTATATATTGAATTTGGCAGAAAGGCTGCTTACGTACAATAGTCCGGTGAACATACGAGTCAAAATGTAGATGGGATAGAGATAATTGGACTGTGTGATTGAAAATACACAAACTGTATCCTAACAGCTGCACACACAACCTAAAGCTACTTTGTAAGTCAATTAAGTTACAATGAAGAAAAATGAGGGATGCAGGAGGCGATGAGGAGCGAGGAGGGAGGGAGCCTGCGACGATGGATGTACTGAGAGACTGTTAAACTGTCATGTGTTCTACACAGGGGAATGAAATCTGCCGCTTGTCCCATCCTACAAAGGCGAATAGAAAGCCACGCAGCATCATTCACTCGTGTGTATGTACATGGATTAAAGTGTGTGCTGTGTGGGTGCGTGCGTGCTCGTGAGATTGCGTGTGGGCATGTGTGACGCATGTGCCACTGAATAGAAATGTATTGCATTTGTGAGTGTGTGTGTTGAGATAGCAAAGTCTGCAGTGAATTATTCAACAATGGAGATATTGCAATAATGGCAGAGTCAGCAGAAAAACCGCAGGGTCTCTGTCTGCCAAGAGGTGTGTGTGTGAGAGAGAGTGTGTGGAAGTGTGTGAGTGTGCGTGAGAGGGGAAAGATGAGAAATGGGGCACCAACAGGCCAAAAGAAGAGTCACTGTGGGAAGGCAAGTGGGAAAGAGGAACAGTAGTTAAAAAGGAAGTGTTGTGAAACAGGTGAGTCAGAGGCTACAGGTAAAGTAGCTGCTTGTTTGGCCAAAATCAGCTCTTTTACCGCTTTGAAATGACTAACAATACATATAGTACATACTCAGCTTGACAAATAACAGGTCTGTGAAATAAGAATACTCAGTTAAAAGCCCGCAGGCATCCTAAATACTCGATACACATAATTCAACAACTGTAGAACTGACATAAATGCAGAAAAATCTTTCTGAAAATTCCTCAAAAAGGCGACCTGCATGCATACAAGAATTATACCAGAACCTAACAATATGCCAATATTTCAAACCACAACTGAGGTATTCCTGTCTTTGCAGTTTCTGGTAGCTAAAATACTGAAAATAAATGGATGCAGAAATACTGCTGCAGTAGCTCTGCAAGCAGGTAGAGCAATATGGAAATTCTGTGTGTGTTTGTGTGCAAGGAGGAAGCGCAAAGACAAAAACAGAGAAATTAGGGCATAGAGAGAGAAGGGAGATATAAAAAGACAAGTAAACCAAAAAAATAAACAGAGATATACTGGCAAAGAGGAGGAGATTGGGACCGATAATGCGAGCAAGAAAGGATATAGATACAGAAATCAGTGGGAGATACTGAAAAGACAGATGAAGCTGAAAATACTATCAAGCTGTTCCAAGTTGAAACAGGAGGGACATTAACAATTAACACTGAGAGATGCAATACAGGTACAGCCTCATTTGGTCATCAATTAGCGAATTATACCTGACATGTTTCCTTTCTGTTACTCGTGTGATGCACGGCCATAGGTGCCTTCGCATTTAATGCCAATGAAGCACTTCTTATTTTGCAATGCAACGAAGACGGTGAGAACGACACAGTCCTGCAGACAGGCAGAGGTGTGTCTCCAGCTGTGGTTTTAATGGTGTGTGTGAGCAGAGCAGATGGAGTCGTTAGCTCCCTGGGCCATCAGCCCAGTCACTCTCTCAGCCATACATCATCACCGATGCAGGCCTGCACTCACCTCGGTATTACCTCCAGAATTACCTCGACTAATGTTCACTTCACCAAAACACATAAGTCAGTCCTAGTTGTAACCTAAACTATCATTAACCTTGCCATAAATTTAACAACATTATCCACACACCAGCATCACTGTGATTCCAAACAGACAATATCGTATATTGGATTAAGTTGCATTTGGTAATTACTAATTAAAAACTACATTTGAATGAAACCATATCTAATTGGCTGCGTGACCCTCCACATAGTTATTTTCAATCTACATGCATGTTTCTGTTCTGCTGGCTTGAAAAAGTACATTTCCTGCCTTGAGGGCAGAAAAAGCTTAAGGCGTTGTCCACAGTAATACAGATATTTATTGCGAACAAACACTGCCTGTACATTTGGGCCACCCATCCAAACATAAGCTGCATTTTAGATCACACAATGTTTTGGAATCCTTTCCCAAGTAAAACCACCTCACCTTTTGTAATGTGCATGTGCTGAAAACAATAACAAGGGTTTATGTCCAGATTCTTATGGCAACATGACTTGAAAGTTAAGTATTTGTCCAGAAACACATCCATAATATGCAAACTGGATGTGAATTTATCTTGTCAATGTTTCATCGATGCATTTCCTGATCACACCTGAAAGCCGTCTATACAGAGATGGTTTTCGCCACTGCACATTTAAAGTTGTTGAGACTTTCAGATGGACTGACATTTCTTAAAGTAATGATGGACTGTCTGAAGGGGTTACGTGAAAGTCCAACTGTCCATTCCAGTTAAAGTTGCTGATTTATTTTTAAAACAATTTGTTTCCATTAAAATACTATATGGTAACGTCAAACTGCGTGGAGCCTGATTTCCCTTCTGAGCATAATACTAACCATACACACATCATTTACTACTTAAAAAAGAAAGCCGTGAATCAACAAATCCCCTGACTTATTCTTTTACAAAAAAAATGTACATCAAAGAAAAATTCACAAATTTACTTTCAGACCCTACCGATCTTCAAGCCCTAACTTTAGAGGTTGGGTGTCTGGAGTCCAAGGGGTGGTTGGGTCACCAAATGACTCCAAGACCGAATTAAATTTGCATATTAGGTCAAGGTTAGATGGTACCCCTTCCCCCCAAGAGATGTATGCAGAGGTACAGTTTGGTCGGTCTGGGCCTAGGGGTTGCAGAGATATGTCGGGAAGTAGAAATGTCGGGATGGACGGAAGTACAGATGGAAGTTGCTACTGCAACTACAGATTGTACAGTAGTGGCAGTAGCACTAATAGGGCTATTGACTCTGCACCGACCCTTCCTCTGCAGAAGGTGGTCTAAAGGACATTAAGCCTCACAAACCGAAAAGCCAAAGTCACCCAAATATACTTACTAATCTAAGACGTTTAATAAGTTTTGAACTGCTGGTCATAACAGCATTCTTTAAAAAAACTCACAGAAAGCTAACATTCTCAGCTTTCCAGTGATACCCCATTTGTCTCTTTTGGACCTTCAGGGTCTCTGTAGACTGCATGCATACATCATTGCATTCTGAAGCATTGATTTGTCAAGGAAATGCTCAGACTTCCTGTCTCTGAGCCAACCAGGCAATGGTTGCAGACGCCCAATTCCGCCCTCCCCGCCTCTATTGGTTGAAAAATTAAGTGCCTGGCTAGCATGTGAGCATGTGACCACTCAACCAACCAATGACTGTAGGGAAACCTGAATCAACATGTTACTGTGGCTATCAAAGGTTATACTGGCAGTAAAGCAATTCCAAAAAAAATGGCAACTGTTGTTCATGTTCCACACATAATATATTTCTTTTGTTCCAGTGTCTTCTATTATGGTATAATAACCTGTTTACTCTCTGAACTTTATTAGACACATGTACTTGTTCTTTCACTGAAAAACGCCTAGGATAATATTATAATAAATGGCTGTAACTTTCTTAGAAAAGGTTTGATGTACTGTATTTGTAGAAGTGTATTTGGAAGTGTAACACACATTGGTGCAACTTTCTAAGTTAAAAAAAAAAACAAAATTCCTCTAGGTATGTTTGAGCTAACAGTACAAAGCATCTTTTTTTTAAATTGATGTTTTTTCAAAATTATAATAAATTATCTAATGTCCCACAAAGCAACTGCAAATTTGGCAATTTAAATAAGCTAAACTGAAACCTGAGGTTCTCCTGAATCAAATGATGCAGGACACCTAGGTACTGACTGATAGAATAAGTGAAAAAAACCTAAATTAAAAACAAAAATTCAGATGCCCCCAAAATGCTCTAGCTCTTTAAGGGATTAGAAGGTGAGACATGGCACAAATTAAATCTTGACAAGGCACAACTGTCAATTGACAACTGTTTAGGGTGATGGGAGAGAATGCTAAGCTATCATCTAAACTAAATGGGGCTAATTTGGGCCATCTATTATAAATGACTCAGGAGATTTTAGCTGCAACTTCATGGATCACCTCTTGGAATGTTGTGTTAGCGTTGGTGCTAGCTGCAGTGCAAGCTCCCTAACTAGCGTGTTGATGAACTTCTTCCATGACATCAGACACTAGGTTCTTCTTATGCTGCATGTTGTCAGACTTTTTCAAAATACAATTAGTGCTCATTGCAGTCTGTCAGTCATGGATATCTGTGATAAATTTGTATAACCAAAAAATAAATACTAGGTTAATTGGCTACTATAAATTGTCCATAGGTGTGAATGTGAACGATTGTCTGTCTGAATGAATGTTTGGTGGTGGTTGGAGAGGCCGTTGGCCCAAATCAACTCCCACATTTCTGCCCCAGGGCAAGTGTAGCTACAGATGTAACTTACCACCACCAGGAGTGAATGTGGAGTGAATGAATAACAGATTCAGCGTCAGCGCTTTGAGAAGCGGACTTGAAAAGCACTATATAAACCCAATCCACCATCATCATCATCAACAGATTTTCCTTTTTTGAGCAGTAACATAAAAAATTGCGGGACAGGTACAGTATGCCCACTGCACTACATACACCCTCCCTTCAAACCACCATCTTGAAAACCCAGGCTT
This sequence comes from Pseudamia nigra, assembly GCA_029823295.1. NCBI lineage: Eukaryota > Metazoa > Chordata > Actinopteri > Kurtiformes > Apogonidae > Pseudamia > Pseudamia nigra. Next base: position 642 of record JAQQAE010019920.1, on the reverse strand, counting down.
TGGACAATCTGAAATATAAGTCATGTTCTGGATTTATTTACTGGATAATTTAACATGTCTTCAGAATTGATTTACAATGTTGAAAATAATAAAAAAGAAAGAAGTAAAAACACTAAAAGAAAAGGTGTCTCCAACCTTCTGACTAATTGTGTAGTTTTAAAAAAGCTTACTTTAATTGTTTCTTTGGAAGGAATCATAATGTTCTCTATTCTTCATATACACTATGAAAGATGTATTGTGTTCTGACCTCAGAACACAATACATTGCTTAAAGCTTACTTTTTTTGCCATCACTGCACAACAAAACCCAATAATAACTTTTAGCATATTATACAATGCTTTAAGTGATCTGGGAGGAAACCAGACTTCTGCACATCTGTATTGTTGGACAGGTATTTTCAGAGAGAGGAGGGTATAAAAACAGAGGATTGACAGCTGTGATTACAAATTTCTGTGTGGAATCTGTCAGACATGAAGGGGAAAATAAATCAGGTGGTCTGTGCTACTAACAGTGACATTTTGGCTTTTCCATGCGGTCGAAACGTTGTTGCATCATCCATCTTTATATCCAGTCTACAGAGGATGCACAAGGAGTTATAGAGGTATATACAGTATCTCACAAAGGTGAGTCTGGGGGGGGGGG
>JAQQAE010019919.1:0-10817 GCA_029823295.1 Pseudamia nigra | reverse complement strand
TGAAGGGAAGCTAGTATTGGAGAAATATGATCCCTCCTTCTGACTCCTGTTAAAACTCATGCTGCAGCATTTTGGAGCAGTTGGAGACTTTTTATGTCTTTATTTGGGCATCCTCCCAATAATGAGTTACCATAATCCTGTCTAGACGTAACAAATGCATGGATTAATTTTTCTGTGTCTCCTTGGGACAGTACATTTCTAATTTTGGTAATATTACGGAGATGAAAGAAAGCAGTTCTGGACATTTGTTTTAGTGCTATTATAGCTACTCTAAAAATCCATATTATGCTAAGAAACACTCAGTTAGGGAAACCAAAATGACAGCCCATTATTACTTCAAGAAATCAAGGATGTCAGTCCCAAAATCTCAAAAACTTTGAATGTGTCCCCAAGTGCAGTTACCAAAACTGGCCAATGTCCAAACTTGTAACTGCTAGTGTATGTAATAAGTGCTGTAATTATAATTTTTACAGGATCAAAACTAGAAAGCATTTTCAGAGCACAGACCTCCACCAAGGCAGTTCATTTCCCACCTATTGGACTCATTCTGGATCTTCACCAAGGAGGTCGTTTTCATCACTTTTAAACTATCTATTTAACTCAAAATGAACAACTCAAAAATGAATGGACAGATTTCAGGTCAGAAATGGCACAAAGAATGCTTGAGTCGATTTTGTGGTGATCTTGCATGTTAGTTCCTGAGACTTAATTTGTGTGTGTGTGGTTTTTTTTTTGCTATCTGTGGGGTTAGGACCAAAAATGTTGAAAATGGCCCTGTGTCGCAGTGGTGAAGAATCCATTAAAAATCCCTGGATCCACAAGATGAACTACAGTAGATCGTCTCTGAAATCTGATCATTTCTTTTTTGTGCCATTTCCAACCTATCCTTAAAATTGTATCAAAATCTATATTACTCTTTGAGGTATGTTGTTAATAATCAAGCTAACCTGGATGAAAACATAACCTCCTTGGTGGATGTAGTAACTGTTAATGTTTGTTGAACTGTGACCAGTGTTGGATAGTGTTTCTTGCAGCTAGTGTGTAGATCAGAGGGTTGCATTTTAGAATCTAACAGTCAGAAAATAATATTCGATTTCTCCAGTTTACTATGTTGTCACTGATGCCACTTGCACTATTAATTCTCTGTCTGTCTTGCTCAATTGTTCAGAGCACTGTTTCCATAATATGACGAGTGAATTTGAAGAGAAGAAACCAAAGAACAGAACGTGGATTACATTTCTGTACATTTGTTTGCTGCGAATAAACAAGGTTGTTTAAATTTGCTAGAAGGTGGTGTGGGAGTAGTGGAAGTGGATTTGTTGGGTTTTATATCAATCAAGCTGAATAATTTGATGTCCTCATCAGTCCACATTATAGGGAAAACTCAGTTGGTGCTTGAACAAAGAACACAATTTTTGTTGTTACATCTAACATGTGCAGGTACATGTAAGGAATTTACCTTTTAAGCTGCTGTCAAATGTTAATGGCCTTGCTTGGTTTTCAAATCCAAATGCCACTTTGATGTACAGGCCTGGGTGTTGGTATTATTTCAGAAAATGAAGAAGAAATATGCCTTTCAGTCTGACAGCTTTGAAGGCCTTGATGATTTTATTGGAAATCTGTAGTACATAAGAGGAAGCGATAAAGGATAAATTGAAGGCTTTCAACTAAAGAATACAAATTTAAATCCAGCTTGGGTTGACGGCACTTTCACAGCTGGTAAACAAGCTTCAACTTAACTCTGAGTAGTAACCAGCTAGAACTGATAAGACCTACCTTGTTGGGTTTTTACTGCTTCTTATGCATGATGGCATTTCATAATTTCATATAAGAATACATTTTCTGTTTAAATTTGAAGATATGTGTTCTCTAGAAGAGTGTAGAGATGTTGTCCTCCTCAAGACATGAGTAGAGATCAGGCCTCAGATGTGAACACATACTGTAACTCAGCAGAACTATGTAAAAGATGCAACACAATGAAAACAACATAAAAAGATGCATAGAAAAATTCTGCAAAAGACAACTTAAAAATGACGTATTACAAATTATCCAGATGATGAAGCAAGATGAAAATGCTTTGAAAAATGTGCATTTATGTGGGTTTTCATCCACTATTGTTATGCAAGAATGGGATTTTGATTGTCACGGTTTCATTTGTGCGTTAACACTAACATTATTTGCAGCAACATAACCAACCATTTTGGATTTTTTAAAAAATTTGATCATTTCCACTGGGTTAAATGCAAATACACACAGTGGAATGAAGACACCTAATGTAACACAATTAAACAGTACAAAAATGATACCATCATAACCTTAGCAGAAAAAAAAAGACTTACAGAACAAAACCAACCTAAAAAGATGCAGCAAACCAGTGAGATTAAGGCATTCAGACATGACAACAAAGGGTCTTATTTATGCACAATTGGTGTTAAGATTCCACATCTACAACATCTTCATTCTCCACATCTAAACTGTCAATGTGATAACCTGAAAGTGGCTGAATCAGTTTACTTGAACCTTGTCATGGTAATCATACTGTCAGATGTCTTGTGGACTTGTGCTACTACTTGAAAACCACAAAATTTTAAAAAATCACTCAATAGTCATTGGTGAAATATTTAGCTGGATATCTAATCAATCAAACTCAAGTTCAGCATTGATAGACGAAGTCAGGAAAATATAGGTATAATGGTAATTAGAATGAAATGAGGAGATTTAATTAATTATAGGAATCTTAAGCTGACAAACCTGAGGAACCATTGGTTTAGTTGATGTTTTGTTTGGAAAAAAATGACAAAATGAAGCAGCCAGTCCAATATTGTGTTACACCTGCAGCCAAATCCCAGTGTGTGTTGTCCTACACCTTCATACACAGCTGTCAATAATAAATAGTAATAATTTTTTTGTTTTTTTGTGACATTTGTGAACTGTGTGTAGCATAAGCCTCTGTGACCATAAGGGTTCTACTTGGACAAACAAATGTTATCTGAAGTGATTTCTTACAAATTAAGTACTCTGAGAAGAAAGCTCTTCAATAAAAGTTAGTTTTCAGTAAACAACTTCAGCAATTAAGTAGAGGCTTCGTGTTCTTCTTTATCATGACGGATACACCATTTGCTGTTTAGACCGACATCTGTCTTTCCAAAGAGAAAAACCCTCTGGCAGAAAAGCAATGATGCACTAAGATGCCATACTCTCGCTACTGTAGTGTTTGAGTAACAAACTACAGCAGATATCGATTTAAGTTTACAGCCTGTCCATTATTTCTTTCTTTCACTCAGAGACACACCCCAGGCTAATGACGGGGGAGCCAAGACGCCGAGGTCCAGGACATCCTCCCGCTTCCCCAGACTAGGCCGCAACCGCAACCAGGAGTCCAGACCCGAACCCCAGAGCGGTGACCTTTAACCCCACACATTATGGACTGATAAACTCTGAATGGCTGGGGGCACCACCATCGTGCGTTTGTGGTTTGGACACAGAATGAGCGTGTTGGGACATTGTCTGTCTTTGTCGGACCTTCAAAGCCTTACAGATAAAGCCACAGAGGAGCGGAGATGAATGTAGCGCAGGTCTGTACAGGATGATATGTAAATGTGTCAGAGCGTTGCCTGGCTGAGTAAAGGATAAATGGCTCTCCCGAGGCTGCTTGTCGACGGACCCAATCACACAGCAACTCTTACCTCACTGAGAGACACAAAAAAGAAAAGAGAGACTCAAATTGCACATGAACTAGCCTGGACTGAATGAGCCATCTTATCTTCAACACAACGAGATGACAAGGATTCTTTTTCTGACTCGGCAGTTTTGTAGTTAAAGTGTATCATGGTCACAGTGCCTACAGTGTTTTGTAGCTGCTTTACTTCTCCGGGTTGGGGGAGGAAATGTAAAAAGGGACCAGGAGTAACTTAAAATATGAATTTTGTTTATCCTGCTTATGCTGTCTGTATTATGGTGCCAAGGCATTTTAGACACAAATAATCTGGCGTGGACCACCAGGTAATGGACATTCCATACCTCTGTTACTCATAATATTACAGCTTATTATAGATATTAATCTGCACAAAGTAGGAATACACCAATTATCAAAATGTCTTTCATATGCTGCACTTATTTAAGGACTATGGTCAAAATGTTCTTAAATAATTGCAGTTTCCTAAAAAACCTGGTAACACTTTACAGTAAGAGTATCCGGATAGGATTTGCGAATGATTCATAATCAGATTGTACGGTAAGCTCTTTATAAGCCTTTAATAAACAACAGTTAAAAAGGTTTTATTTCATTTATTCAGGCTCATTATCAAGTTTGATGCTGTTAAATCTGAGATGTTAATAGTTGCTTATCGTTAGCTTGTCTCTTCTTGAGTTCGTATGGTAAATAGTTACCAATGAGTTACTACTAGTTGTAACTGGCAAAAGCAACTTATACTCTGAAGCATAAAATTGCTAGCATTTAAGATGTCAGTGAACACCCATGAAGGATTAACGAAATCATAAAATAACAAAGTAAAAATGAACAAAATAATCAAATGAAAATGAATTGTATGAGAATCCAACATTCAACCATGTACGGTCATTATGAGATTGAATGCATGAGCAGAGCTTCCATATTTAACTTAAAGCATTATTAGCACAACTTAGCAGTAAAGAGCACTGTCACCAAAAGGCTAATTTAACTCAAATTTCAGAATAAAATATGTGCAATAAGTGCATACATTGGCCTTCATTTATTAAACAGTCGTAGAAACCAGCACAGATCTACTGTAGGTTTTAAAGCCCCTGTATGCCAACGCTCATGAATGATTCATCAAAAAGTCTTAACTTGCCAATTTGGGCGTATGAAACGTTCATCCTTGATAAATCCAGCGGCTTGAAATAATTGTCACTTTGCATGTTTCGCCCGTAATTATTCTGCACCTGCCCCTTACAATATGGACATGCAGAAGATGAAACTTCTCTGACCTCGAAAACAGTAAGTGTCCACTAGAAAACATCCAGGTGAACTGACTAACTTGAACGTGACATCGAATAAAGACAAATTGTGTATGATTGAAGTAAATTACTGCTGCACAGATTTAACACACAAGACACATCCAGTTGACACATCAACTGTATTGTGATTTTTACTGCATTTTCAACATTTTTCATTTATTTAATAGGGATATGACACAAAGTTGACTTTGACCTAGTATATTTTATCAAAGGTAACGTGAAGAAAATGTGACTGCAGATGTTTGCATGTCAATCAGAATATACCAAACTGCTCAACCTCCGGTCGACACTGACTCCAAACCTGCCTGTACGAGCTGAGAGCTGTTGTGAGATTTGATCGTATCTTGTGCTTGCTATCAAACTGATAAATGCCAAGCTTTGTGTGAAAATAAGCTTATGCCCAGTTTTCGATGATACGCTTATTTGATAAATGAGGGCCAGTATCTTTGCATAAACTCTAATAGGAATTCAACAGCGTCTTCAAGGTCACTACCATTGGCAACTTGAAAAGATCCATTTTATTTCTACACGTCTTTCCCAAAAATTTGGGATCAAGACATAAAGTGTGTCATGGAGCCTCTTTTATTAATACATTTTTGCTGGTGTTTTAATTATGTTGTTACTTGTTCATTTTCATTCATTTTGTGGATGGTTTGTTCATTTTCTTGATTGTTTTGTAGATTTTCTTTCAAATTGTCTATTATTTTTGCTCATTTATTTTCAATGATAGCTTTCATTTTTCCTGATTTTGTGGCTATTTATGTTTATTTTTGTCATCATTTTTGTTTGTTTTGTGTATTATTTTTGGCTTATTATAACCTCATTGCAAACCACTCATTACTTCATTATAAGGGTACTCTTATAGTATAGTGGTATCAAAATCTTTATCCATATGCTCATGTCTTGGATCAATTTCATATACCTGATGCAATATATATGATAAATTCAAGTCATTAAGACTTTTGAATAGAAAAGAGGGAAAGTTTGAGGGTTCATCCTCTTTATCAAAGGTCAGCTAGCTATAGTAGAAAAAGAAATCAGTGAAAAGATTGCTTTAACTTACGTGTCTTAGCAGGATTTAATGCAGCGTTTTGCTACAAATGAATGTTTTAACAATGACTAAACACTTGAAGAAAGGCTGCTTGTTAAGAGATGCAAGGAAAGAGCTGCCGAGCATCAAGTGTGTGTAAAACAGAAGCTCATGAATATGTATTGTTTGCCCAAGAGTAGTCAGACACCATGTTCAAAAAAGGAGTGATCGCTTTAGACGGGGTTTCAGAAAACCTGAATCAAAGGGTCGTCATGTGGATCAGTAAATACTGTTTGGCATCGATAAGGGTGAAATGAACAAACAAGTCTGAGTGGATTCTAATTAAGGTATTATTCTCACATAGAAATTACCCACATGAGTATTTCCTGTGTTTTCAAGAAAGTCTCAAATGAAGTTTATCACACTTTCTCTAAGACATTTTACATGCTGAGCCGGTGAAATATCAATGTACAAAGCAGTATATTGCATTAGAACATAATTTTTAAATAAATCTTTTAAGTTGCAGATATTTTTCCCCCTTCTGAGTCTGATATTGCCATTGTGTGTGCAAGTGAAATATGGAATTATGTTGCTTTTTTAAAGACTCTTCTATGCTGTGAACCTGTAAAACTGTGTTATCATTGAAGAAATTTTACAATAGGTCTAGCACTGCCTCTTATGCATCTAAAAAAGGCTTTTTATATCAAAGTTTGTGGCATCTCTAGGGATATAAATTAAATAATAAAGACTGAAAAAACTGCAGATGTACTTTAACTGAACCAGTACTCAACAGGTGAAACTAAAAATGAGCTGAAGCTAAAGGTCAGTTTCTCATAAGAGTATTATATAATATGTACAGCTAATTTTACTTTTTATCAGAATCAGATGAAACTTTTACCCCACACAGTGACTGACATTTTAACTTCAAGCAAAAACTCAAGTTTATTATTTTTCCAGATCATTTTCAAACAGTGCTTGTTTGCTTGGACTATTTTCTTAAAACCCCTTAAAATCTGACAGGTTACCAGTGACATGTTTAAGGTTAGGTTCAGAGTTGTGGGTAAACTTAGCCTGAGTTGAATGTTTGGTTAAAACCATGCGTGAAGCCAGTTTCCTTCTTGTCTTGTGCAATTCCAGTCAGATTATTGACATAATACGAGTACGTTGCCAGGTCAGTCCCTGTATACCCCAGAGACTGTTCTGTGTGTTGTCAAAAAGAAAAAGAGTGTTTTCCCACAGATATGAGTTTAATGTGTTATTTTTGATTGTTGCTGTCAATTTTCAGTGACTTTTGCAAAGGATATTCAGATGAATTCTTCTGTCAAGCTGAAACATTGTCGACTTGTGTGGTCCCATGCTCACATCCATATGCACCACCTGACACAAATTAGTATATTTTCACATTTTAGCCAAAGCTGTAAACATAAACATAAGAAATTTGTTTCACTTTTGGTGAACATGCAAGACAACATAAATGTGTATGTATGTATGGCGGTCTTTCATTGCCGAAGATGAATGTCTTGTGTTTGAGTTGAGGCCTGTCTTAAACAGGCTTATTTTTTTCTGCTTCGAGTGAAGTCCTTTTAACCACGGTTAGCCAGCCAGGTGTGATCTGAGCATGCTTTTTTTTACCCCACCTGTTCTAGGGGCTTCCCTTTCCAGGGCAGGCAGTACAATCCTTAAAGAGGGTGGACACTGCCTGGACACTGTCATTGCTGCTTCAACAAGCTGGTGCTCAGGGGTCAGCTACTTGCAACTATCAAATGTGAGCTGCCTGTGTGCAAATCTCCTGCTAGCAACTCTCTGCTACTCAAGCCTGCTGCCATCATATTCACTCCATCGCCACAGGGCTTCCTCCAATCTCAAATCAAGAAGCCTTGCACTGTTCCAAAGACAGTAGGCATTGTGCCTACACCAGACTGCCTCTCTGGTCCTCAACGCCTGATACAATGTGGTGCACAAGCGTGCAACATACATTGTTGATGAGGAGGTCGCGCCGCAGTAGCAACTCACATGCTGGTTGACCTTGGTTGAGGCTCCTCTGCAGGCCATCTGGTATTTGCACCATTGGCTCCTGGATGAGCTCTTCTGCTGCTTGCACCACCAGACATCCAGCTGCCAACGTTTGGACCTACGTCCCTAGGTAGGGAGGCAAGAGGGTACTGTCACTTCTCCAAGATGAACCCTCACACTAGTGGAGGGAAGGAGTCGTCTGTCTTCTCGATTCTAGACCAGCTCCAAGCCAAGGTCTAGCCACTGCCAACATAAATGTATTAGACTTGATGTAGTATGGGACTAAAACACAATCCGAAACTACACTGCTAAAACCCTTATGCCACTTTTCCACTGCCAGTACCACCTTACGTTGCCACAGTAGGTTTTTTGTTTCCTCTCCTTGGGACGCTGTTCCAAGCAAGCCAAGGCAATATCATAAATTTGATATAAAATCATGCAGCTCACTCACATAGATTGATCCATCTGATCGCTTTTTAGGAAGTTGTCAAAAATGTCACACAAAGCTTTCAAGTAGTCTCTGTCTTGATCAATTGACATTGGGTTTTAATCTTCAACAGCTGTATTCTTGCTGCATTTATACTGAAGAATATTACTTAGTCATACCAACTTTCCTCCACTGTCATTATTTACTTACTCATACTGTAGCAGCAGTCACACTACAGAAACATCACTATTAGAATGTTTAATTTACCATGGAAATGGAAGGTTGAAGTTGGGCTGTTAGTTGGATTTCAGCTGCAAAGTCAGAAAAACATGGACACTCACAGAAATGTCGTCTCATGAACAGTTTTTACACTTTAAAAACAATTGTGTGCTCAAAACATAACATCACTACGTGGTATGTTGCAGATACAAACAGCGTAGTAACATGCTAACAGATAAAAAACTGAACAGTACAACATGACTGACATAATGTGAAGTAAATACAACAAAAATGATCAGGGTTCATTCTTTTGGTGAATACAGCTTGTTCACCATATTGAATTGCTGAGTTGGGGCTGGTGGTCGCAATTCTGACTTCAGGGGTATTCCAGTTGCAATTCCTCAGTAGAAATCAGAAATTGCAACTTCCATGTACAACTGGAATGTACCATATAGTATATTGCACTGCATAAAGACACCCATAAGGCTGAAGTAAACTTATAACAGCAGTAGTACTGCAAGTAAAACCAAGTCAAGTCATACTGGTAATGGAAAGGGGAAAGGGTTACATGTGTTTTCCTTATGCTAAACAATTGTCAAGCACTGTTGATGAAGCACAACTGGAGATTTAATCAAAGTAACCATGCTCCATTGAACACACAACCTCCGACTGTATTGTGTATCTTGTGGTGTAAATGTATCTGACATGAAAACAATGTCTATTGATTGGGGCTGAATGAAATCTGTACCTGCAGGCCAGCGGTCAGGAAGATGAAAGACATGGATGTACTGAGATGTAGCCAAACTGCCTGCCATGTTTGTTCATATGTACATTTCTATCCATGCCTTAGACAGCAGTCAAGCCTTACCTATCAGTGTAACGGCCAAGAGGGGTTGAACAATAAAGTACAATGTGCAAGTAATACTGTCTCTTACATTTATGGATGAAGGTACAAGTCTGTTAGGTCAGAGTCTCAAGGAATTCCACACAAACTATGTGTACTCAACCATGCGTAAGTACAACCCTGCTTTTAAAAACGTTGATTTGTTGTGTAAAATCTAAATACAAACAGAACGTGACAGTTTGCAACATTAAAACCCTATCTTCTGCATGGCACATTGTTGCAAAGCGGACAGTGCTTTCCTATCTTACGTCAGCAAAAATGCTTTCCTCCATGCCTCCATGCTGCTGAGATTGCAACGCACTTTGCACACCTGTCTTTGGCATAAAAAAACAGACTAGTGACTGGTATCTTGGAGACACAAAGCACATAGTGCTTTGAAGATTTGGCCATGTAAGCATACATACAGCAAGAATTATATGTTATGGATATGCGCAATATGCATCATGATAAAAATAATTATTACCTCTGCCAGGCAAAGCAGCAAGTTATGTTTTTCACTGGCATCAGTTTAGTGTTAGCAACATAACTCAAAAAGTTCTGGTTGGATTTTGATGGCATTTTCAGGGAATGTTGAAAATGAAATAAGGAACAAGTGATTAGATTTTGGTAATCATCTGAATCACTGTGCTTTTTTGCACTGATCAATCAGAAGCACTGGAGATTTCAATGCTCAATTGTCACTGCTCACTTGCCAGCCAATCAAAATCGAGAAGGGACAGGACATAACACTAAAGTTCTCCGCACAATAATGAAGGAGAAACCATGGGAGAAACGGACCGCTTGATTTATGATCTAACATGAAGGATTTCCATGCTTTTATGAAGGAAGCGAACGTCCAGAAGATCCATTACAGTTTGAAACGTTACTGTGTGAAAAGGACATTTTTACATGACATGACATGACATGAAGCTACAGCTACAGCTACTGTGAATGTTCTGGAGTGGCTGAGTCAGAGCCCAGACCTCTGTTTGCTCCTGATCTTCATCCAGCGTGACGAGTTACAACAAAGAATAGATTAAAAATTGTGGTGTTCAGATGTGTAAGGCTGACTGAGACCTACCCACATAGACTGAATGCAGTCGTTTAAGTCAAAGGTGAGTCTACAGAAGACTGAAATAAAGGCCATGAATATGTATGCAACCACTTTCATTTTATATATATATATACACTCAACAAAAATATAAACGCAACACTTTTGTTTTTGATCCCATTTTTCATGAGATGGACTC
>JAQQAE010019918.1:0-10817 GCA_029823295.1 Pseudamia nigra | reverse complement strand
GCACTGGATTATAAGGCGCACCTTCGATTTTTGAGAAAATGAAAAGGATTTTAAGTGCGCCTTAAAGTCCGAAAACTCTAATACAACGCACATATGAAACTGATCCCTTAATGTGTGACTGACAAGATCATGATGTCAGTAAACATTAATTCAACATCAGTTAAGTCTGACAAACTCAAAGTGTTTCAGAAGGAGACGGACAGGAAGCGGCAGGGAGGGAGGTGTCAGTTTGCGTAGATTACGCCGCATCCATTTGCGTAACGTGTCAGGAGGCGGCGACTTCTACCGCTGTTTTCTAAATTAGACACAACATACAGTACATGTATAGGAGTAAATGTACTTGAGTTCTGCCACTAAACCTGATGTAAATACACTAACAGAGAATTTGTTGTCTGTTATTTCCCACCTCTGACAAATGAGGTTTGAATGAGTTCACACACACAGGTTTCTGGTTGAATTTTCTGCCACGTGCCTCATAAAATGATCCACTTTTGAACCGATATAGACAATTCCATAAAACTTCTTCTTCTGTTAACAGTCGAATCTCATTAGCTCAAAAGCATGTCATGGCTTTTAAATGTCAGAACATACTGTATAAAACTCATCCAGCAAAGTCAAATAAAAGCCAGCACGTTTACTCTTATCCTGACACTGCATTTTGTGTTGATTAATAAAGATGTCAGGAGCGGATTGGATGTTTTTGTCTGAGGTTAAATAACACATGTTTTCAAATCGTCGCTAAGCCTAATTACCTCAGCGTTTGCATGGCAACGTCAGGGGGGAAAAGAAAGCGGTAAAAAAATAACCATTCTGTAAAATGATTTTGGAAGTGTTAATTTGTTATGTCTTCAGTGTGCACAAGCGCTCAATCAGAGCTTTAGCCCTAAATTAATTAAAAGCGGAGGAAAAACCGATTGAAGCCACGGTTGAATCGATAAATCTCCCACGCTGAATCCAATGTGGCCGAAGCACACAGAGCGGAATGATTCCATGATTAAAAGGCTCGCACATGAGAGGCAGTTTGCTGAATACATTCATTTTCATGACTTCCACAAAAAAACCTAATTACAAATAATTAGCTTCATAAGTCATTTGAGGATGATGTAACAACAGCTACATTAGCTATTCCTTTTGATTCAAGGATAATTTGGGGCAACACTAGCCAAGATGTTTGGTTCTTCGTGACGCTGACCTCTGAAATATTTACATGAAAATCCACTCACAGTGAGAGCTCGCTGCAATAAAAATAAAAAGTGGCAGAATGATTTGGAAAACACTGGAAAGACCCATATTTTGTTGAGCATAAATAGGACAAGGATCAGATGTTACGGTAAAAACTGAAATAAATTTCTCTGCACAAAAAAAGATGCAGTGTAAATGCTTAAAAAACACCTGCTGCGACGTCTCACAATTAGCAGAGGCCGAGTCGGAAAGAAATATTCCAAGGGGTTCGTCGTTCTGTGAAAGACCACACAGACAAATGATGCAAATTTTGCAGAAGTGCAAAGAATTTGTGCATTTCACGTCCTTGAGCTCATAATATTAAACTAATCCAGAATACATTATGAATGCCAGAGTACATTAATGTTCATGTCAATGGAACGTGAGCTCTACTGACTCAGGTCAGAGAGCAGAGGTCAGAGTTCAAACTAAACACGGTAAAGCAGCATTTAACAAGCTGCCAAACAACTGAGGACGGCATCAAATGTTCAGGATAAAAAGTTCCTCTTGTCATGTGTTTACGGGTGAGCTCTTTAAAGCACTGGAATTTTTATCTTTTATCTACAATGTCTGTTCTAGTAATAATTTTAATGTAAATGTTTATTTTTTATTATCTTGTCCTCATTTTCTTTCTCTCTCCCTGTTTTTCTGTACTTTGTTTTTTTTTTATTCTTAATATTACTGGGTTTAATTGAGGGTTTCATTATATTTCAAAATGAGGCAACGTGTTGACGCGCACATCACATATTGATGGTATTTTCATGAGCGTCAGTACTTGTTAACTTGGGACGTGACCAAGCCTTCGTGCACTTGGGAGCGAGGATGTGTTGGCTAACGATCCTGACTCGTCACCCACTGTAAATTAGAGCAACATTTGCCAAATTATGAAAGATGACACAGGAGCCCCCAAACTGCTGAGCACCTAAAATCCGACATCAAGCAAGAATGGGATGACCTTCCATATTCAAATTTACAACGGTTGGTCTCTACGGTTCCCAGACACAGTGTTTAAAAGAAGAGGTGATGCACCAACGTGGCAAACAAGACAGAAATCAATTTCTCAGAAATGTGGGGTTTCAGTGTTTTTCCAAATCATCACATTCTTACACAGTGGCTCAACTTTTTGGAACCAGGGCTGTAGGAAAAATGACACATTCTTATTCACCGAATAAACATGGAATGTGTGCAAACATAAATCAGTGGCTGTATATGATTAAATGTTTTGTTTGTCATGCATTGTAAGCCAAATATGGGCTTGAATAGAGAACAAAATACAGAGCTGTCCATCCTGGCTCGAACCATGCTGTTAACCTCGGCTTACAGGAATAAGCTGTAATAATACGGCAGCAATATGTCTGCAATAAAAGGGCTTTTTACAAATCCAGAATTCTATCAAGAGCAGAAATGCACACTTTGCAATGCGTGACAGTTAAAGCAGGACAGAAAGGGGAGAAAATTACACAGCGCACAGAGCTTTTCCTGTCGAGTCCCATTGTGTTTTCTATCAAGTGCATAAAATACACGTAGTGACACACATTGGAAGTAGCTTAGTATTACATTTAAGAAGTACAATCATCAAATTTGATTCTCAAATATTTTTGAAATTCTGCACCTTGTTTTGTTATGAACATAATCTTTCCATAGATTTTCAGTGCCTTTGTCACCATATATTTTCAGATAATCACTCGCAGCCTCAGCATCTACTACCTAGTGCTGAGCAAACAACACATCTTTTATTGTTTAAAAGGTTGTTGCTCGGTCTTTTTCTAATATAACGCCTCCCAAGCAAGTTTGGCTTAAAACCGTACAAAAAAATCACAGCGATAACAATTGCAATTTTCCCCCCAAATATATCATTTAAATGTAATTGATCATGAATGATGAAATCACAATAATCGTAAAACAGCAAAAAAAAAGAAAAATACTGACCTCAAAATACCTTTGCCGTAAGTTTGACCCTAGGTCTCCACATTCAAGAGCAATCACGGTGACACGAAATTCTGACCTTTACCAGATATGTCTTTACCTCAGTATTTTAAAGCTTTGATCCTGATTTGTGAAGCACCTAGAGATAATTTAGGATTATGACATTATCAGATCAGATAATGTGACCTTGACTTGCCGGGGTCACCCATTTCGTGACCTCATACAGTTTGACTGTCTGTTTTGTGATCCATTCAAGGAGAATCATGGTTACAAGAAAATCAGATGCTATGACTTTTGACCTTTCACCTCAAAGATAGGTCATCCATTTTTGAAATTGACTTGTCTTGACCCCATAGACCTTTTGTTGTAACTGTTGTGACCCGAGGCCTCGCCATTGAAGAGGAATCACACTAATAGGTTTGATATTACCTGCCAATCAGCCCAGAGGCTAATGGTGAACAAGTACCGTATTTTCCGCACTATAAGACGCACCGGATTATTATTATTATTATTTTTAATTAAAATGACATATTTGGGGGGTGAGCCTTATAATCCGGTGCGCCTTATAGTAAACAAAATAATCAGGAAAATGAACAAAAATGAAGGAAAGTAAACATAATAATGAAGAAAACAAGCCAAACTGAAGAAAATCATAAAAAGAATGAGCAAAAAAATAATAAAATGAACGAAAATTCACAAAATGAATTAATAAATTGGTGACCCATTCAAAAAAGCCCCACGACTCCGGAGCCTCTGTTTGGGAAACCAGACAATATGTCTTTAATCATTCATTCAATTTATTCTTTATTTCACCTCAGTGACCACAGAACAGGAGGAAAAATACAACATTACACAAGTACAGAAAATAAATACAGGCAACATGAGCGGAAGGACCATAAAATTGGAAAAAAAAAAACATTGTTAATGTCAGATAAACTCTCATCTAATATAGGCATCGGCCATGTGATCAACCAAATGAAATAAAAAAAAAATTGAAAATGCATGATGAAATACAAATAAATCAAAACATAAATAATATAGAATGATTCCGTTTAAACAATTGATCCTTTTGGCCTATTTCCCTGGTTCTTCTGTTGCGGTTTTTTTGTAATAATATAGCCATTTATTTCATCATGCCTGACATATGAATGTAATATTGGACACTTTGGAATGTGTTTACTCTGCTGACCATGTGCCTGTGGGACTGTTTAATCCTGCCTTCGCCTCCTTTGTATTCACTCAATAGCGGGAGAATATTCCAAGGTCAGAGCAGGGTGTCAGGCTCCTCTGATATTAAATCTGCTTTTCTTTCATGAGGTTTTTAGGAGGTACTTACTATTCTCATGGGGGTTTCTTAACATTAGGTATTTCTAAAATGGGGAAAAAATATATATATTTCTGTCTTTGTTCTACATCTCAAAGTTCACTCTATTGGACTTTGTCGTTTCATTTAAGTAGGAGTGAATGTACTTGATGAGGCGAAGACGCCGAGGGGAAATTGATCGTTTTCATGTCTGTACAGTCGAACATTTCAAAAGTGGGAAAAAAAAAAGGAGCCATCCAGCCTCATTGTCAGAAGAGACAGGACAGAAAAAGGCTGATAAGAGGCCGTCTGGCCTCATTTCCCTCGACGGTTCGGTGGTAGGAAGCGCGTGGTGTCGGCCTGCAGCTCAGAGGACGCAGCGGGACTGAAAGGAGGTCTGGATTCTTATCTGGAAAAGAAAAGGGAAGCGTTCGAGTTTCACCCCCGTCAGCAGGATGCTCGGAGCAGACGGCGGGCGAGCGAGGCGAGCGAGGCGAGGCCGTGTGGCTCTGAGGCTGGTGTCGTGTCGTAATGTGTGATAGTTAGTTAACACAGTCTGTCCTCACCCTGAGACTGCCTGAGTCGGGTCAGGAGGTCACCCAACCTTTTGAATCAAACACTGACAGTATTCTCTGTTCAAGGAGTTACTGAATGTGATACATAAATTCAGCAACACACAAATCGCTGATTGACTGATTTGCACTATTATTATGTCATGCACAAAATTACACTAAGGCCACGATGGGCTTATAAGACAGTATTAATAAACAACGGGGACCAGAAACAGAGTACATACTGTACGTACGTTAACTCCAGGTTGTTCAAGTAAAGGCAGGAACCAAATACCAGTATTTTGAGTGATTTTTTTTTGTCACGAGCAGTAGCACCGTGTCCAGAGGTGGGTACAGAATTCTAATGACGCAAATAGAAGTACTCCAAAAAATAAAAAAAGTAAAAAGAGTAATGTCATAGGATGGAATGTATTACAACCTACTATACTGTCTTCAAATGGATATTTTGGTCAATGTTATTTACATGATCATTTGTTTTTATTTTGTTCATTTTTTTAAAACTTGATTTTTTTGTTTTCTTTTTGACCTATGTTGCTCTGTCCTTTGCTCTTTTTTTTATTAACCTTTGTGATTATTTTGATCATTTTTGCTCATATTGGTGCTGATTTTGTCAACATTTTGTTCAATTTCTCGATGAAATTGCTCATGTTTGTTCATTTACTTGATTGTTTTCTTCCTTTTTTTGCTCATTTTGTTGCTTATTGGTACAACCCAATTGCAAACACAATAGGGGACACAAAACAATCAAAGAACCAACGAGTCAAAGTGCCTGTGACAGCAAAAGTTATTTATTTTAATTAAAAAAGGTTTCATAAACTAAATTTAACATAAAGACCGAGTGGGGGAGAGTGAGGCCACAGTGGCTGTGCCAAAGATAATGAAATTAATATAACAAAATCAGGCTTAAACTAGAAACTGAAGAGAATGAAAGGAAACAAAAGACTTGACTATTAAACTAAAAACAATACAAGGTGTGGCACCAACCAAATAAACCTAGTGTGTCTAACAGAGTGAAACTACGAGGAAATGTACAACTAAAACCCACTTCCCACAACTCAACACAATAATGTAGAATTTAACTGAAAATTCTCAAGGCCGCGAAGCCACTTGTCGCACACAATTCTAACAAAATGTCTCTACAAAGTCTCCGACTCTCATGAAACAGTCTCAAACAAACTTCTTCAGTGGCAGAGTGGGCTGGTTCCTGATTGGTCACAGCCAAGGGGCAACGACCGGGGCTGTTCAGTGAGGCCAATTATTTTCCACCATAATCTGCAAATAAATTCTTTAAAAATCAGACAATGTGATTTTCTGGATTTTTTTTTCTCATTTTGTCTCTCGTAGTTGAGGTGAACCAACCATGAAAACTACAGACCTCTGTCATCTTTTTTGCACAATTAGTGACTGACTACTGTAAATCACCCAAGTGCAACCAAGTGGCCACAGGTGTTGGGAAACTAACTAGCAGCCTTTTATTCGTGGTGCACTGATATAAATGATTAAACAGGTGACCTGTGACCTGCCTGTCAGCATGGCTTACATCCTCACAGTTGTCAAGCTAATATGTCTGTTCTTTCTTACTTGTACCAGATGTTGAAGAAATCTGAAATGCAGGCTGTCTCTCCTCAGAACATCCTGTGGTTAGATAAGCTACAGATGCTAACTGCCTGTACGACTGTTTTCAAGTCCATGTGTGAGTACATGAGCGTGTGCACACACCTACTGTACGAGGTTTTAAGCTGTGTTTACCGCCCGTCCAAACACGTGCTAAGAGCTAAATTCCCAACATCGTTGACTGGGCCTTTAAATCATTTTAACAACTTTACTTTGATAAACCAGAGTTAAATACAGTACCAGCCATGAAAGGGTTAACTTAAATACTAATTGTGGAAGCGATGACGGTTTATTTTGCAGAGAAGCAGCTGAAAACAAAAAGTGGCCCCGAAACAACGGCATCGTAGTACATCTACTGCTGTATCTCTAACACACAAGTACTGGAAAAAGCTTGTAAATGTGTGAATAATCATACTTCGTACGAGGACTTTGAACACCTGCACAGTCCACCTCCCTCCTTTATGTCAAAAGCACCCAGTCGGGACGGTAACGGAACAGAAAGATGTAGGTTCATTGACACATTGATTTCAGGTCTTGCTGTGGTGGAAACTGTGTCTATTCTAAATTGTAAAGACTAAAGAGTTGAACTGCTGGAGGGTGCTGTAAATGGATTTGGCAGCAGAAGAAATTGATAATGACTTTGGGTGCTATTTGTGCTGAGATATGCAGCGAGCTCGGTCAACGCCCACATTGATGATTTCCAAAACGGAAAGCATAAAGAACACTGTTTTGAGTTAATTCCTGCTCCTGTGTCTGAATTCTATTGTTGCACAATCTCCACTGAAATTCAAAGTATTAAGTAACAGTTGCCAGAGAAAACAAAAGTTTGGCTGCTCTTCCAATCTTCGCCTGAGGAGGAAGACTAAATCTTCGCCTTATGACTTTAAAATATCGCCTTTATTTCACTGAGGGCAGTGTGTTCATGAAAGATGCTGTTACATTATATCTGTGCCATTAATGTACCCTCAACCCAATAGGAGGTTTAATTCAACTTTGGAATTCAGACAATATACCAAAAATATCTTTCAGACAAAAAAATAGCATTTTATATTTTGCTAATTTCTACTGTCTACATTTTGATTTCAAATTGTGGCCCTTGATGCAGAAAGTCTCACGCCAGACGCCACTAATAGAATCCAAATATTACACTGAACCTTTTTAACATTTTCCTAATTACACTTTTTAGCCAATAGAATAAACAACAAATGTCAAACTGTTTTCATGCTACCAACACCGTTCTTTCCATTTTTTGTTTCGTTTTTGTGATTCAGTGAGTCCTTTATTATTCTCACACCAAATGGCCAAACACAGACTGTGCAGGCAACGTGACAGAATGTGTGTTTAAAGACTTTTATAAGCGTCAAATTCATTTCCAAACAAGCAGCTTCGCAGTGCCCAGCTGTCAGGTTGCACATGTATATTGAATATAAACACATATCTAAGTGCAGGAACAGAGGCTTAATGATTTTGTACAACACGGGCGTATTTCAGCGCAGAGCAACATGTGCATGAAGAATTAAATGTAAACTCCAGGAATATAGACGGATATATGGACTAAATGCTTCTACTTCCATAAATATACTGTATATTATTGAGAACTTAATTTGAATTGTAGTTTGTTGCTTTATGTTTCCTACAAAAGTATATTCAAAGACAAAATTGAAGTGATATTGTATATTCAGAGACTGATATCCTGAACCCAATGACTGAAACTGTAACACAATACCTTAAAGGTCCCAAATCATAACGTATAAATCTATATGTCTTGCTGATATGTATCTATTAAGGGTGTTGACAGAATGAAGTGTGATTTGATCGCTACTTTCTGACATACACATAAGTCCTGCTTCATAGTGGGTGTCTTTATCATTTTATCCTCTTCTCCTGTCACTGACTAAGTCATTTAATGCTTAAATCTAATGCCACAGGCAGCCGGAACCGTGCTGACGTCTGTCCGGGTCACGAGACCAGCTGCTTTAACATAATGGCTAAATTCACCATATCAGGAGCGAGATTTCACTGTTTTATAAGGTGATATGAATGATGGTTGTTGGTCGAGTGGCATCTGAGGCGTCAAACATCACGAGGTCATCTGCAGAGTTGGGAAACATGTCAGACATGTTGCTTTGGGTTTAGGGAGAGACTCTGACAGAGAAGGAAGCAAATCACTCAGACGAGACGTGGGAAACGGGGACGGAGCAGATAGAAATGCGTCCGCTCTCTCTGAAACATCTTTAGCCTGAGGTTTGTATATGAGCTGCAGTACATTCAAATTATTATTATTTATAAATCTGGTCTTCGACACACAGGATGAAATGTTCAAATTCATTTTGATAACTTCTTCACACAATTGTTAACAAACTTGTGGTCCTCATTTGGCCTTTTCTCCTGGGGGACTCTACCTCTTCTTGTTTCAAATAATACTCGATTACATTATGATTACTCCTCACAAGCGGTACGGTATCTCTTTGCTACAGCTACAGTTTGCCCATTTGGAGTCTGTCTGAACGAGACAAAGGCTAAAAGCTGAAACTTATACCGTCAGCACCAGCGGAAACTTACAGGATGAGACACGGAGAAGAAAATGTGCTGAACATTTATTGGGTTGGAGTTTTTACCAACCATCTGCACATCTCTCACCCACTGTGGGCTTCTGTGCTCGGCCTCTTTTCCTGCTCCTCCGCTTGGCTGCTGTGTGATGCTTCGCCAGCTCCATCAGATAACGCCGATCAGATCCAGGCCCGGCCAGATGCGACCCTGACCTTCAGTACACTAGTGTCATCACTGAAGTCAGTGCCAAGAAGAAGAAGAAGAAGAAAAAGAAGAGGCTGCATGTTTTGAGGTGCAGACTGATCACACTCCAAAGTTGCTGTTTTTTTGTTTGGTTTTTTTTTTCAGCATTATGTAAATGTGCCTTTCCCAGCTTTGGTGGGTTTCTGGGTCATCTATTTGTTAATTTGGTTCATTTTTGTTGATTATTTCGTTTAACCTGTTAAGCCCAGAGCCCATTTCTCCAAAAATGACATACCAACAATAATATTTTTCTCAGTTTCTACGAGACCTACATGTCTAATCTTAGTGCCAGATGGAAGTGGGGTCGTTAGTGATTACTGTTGATGTGAAAATCTGAAAATGAATGATAATCAGTGGTAGTAAATGAGGTTTTAAATACATGAATCTGTATTCTGTCTGAAAGAAATCCACACATTTACATCAAATATGAAGCCATTTCTTATTTTTGTCTGTTCATTTTGTCATTTAATCCTTATTTCCCTGATTGAACTAAAATGAAAATGGACAGAATAATCTCCATCTTCGATCAATATATGCTTCACATAAAAAAAAAGTAAATCAAGTCATATGATATGTGGATTTAAGATGAGAAGAAACAAATTTTATTAGTTTATAATGAAATGTGAGTCCTTCTGCTGAGAATATTTGGGAACGAGTGCTCCAGGTAAAAAATAAAAAATGTGAACTTGTCTGTTTCACGAGATCATTTCCACTTCTTTTTAATCATCTACTAACTGTCTAAGATTCCATATTCAAGGCACATCATAAAATGAATTGATCCCCTGGGATTAAATTGTAGCACAATGCATTATTACTTAAGTCGCATCCAAACCGGTCTGGTGGTAATTTTTGTTTTTTTTTTTTGACGTTCTGATCTTTAGTAAGTGTCCCCAAGGAGGAACATCTTTCTCATTTTTCATCACTGGTGCCAGATCCAGAGTGACTAATCTTCTGTCACCTCCCTTCTGACAGAAATGGTGACGGACAGACAGACAAGCAGACGGACGCCCGCTTCTTCTGTTGCACACAAGATTAGAAAAGCACAATCTCAACAAACTATGTTCTGTCACGGCACCAGTCGTAATGCTGCTTATGTCCAATCGCAAACTTTGTTAATTAAAATGCATCTGAACACCTGTCACTATGTTTAAAGGTCCCATATCTTAACATTGAAATGTAGCCATTTATCTGTACCACCTACAGTATCTCACAAAAGTGAGTACCCCCCCCCCCACATTTCTGCAGATATTTAATTATATCTTTTCATGGGACACTGAAGAAATGACATTTTGCTACAAACACTCCCTGTGGACAAAGACCCTCATAATGTCATATGAGGAAATGAGCTGCCGCGGTGGAGGTCTGCGCCGTCCGAACGCTTTCTGGTC
>JAQQAE010019917.1:0-10817 GCA_029823295.1 Pseudamia nigra | reverse complement strand
CCTCTCTCACTCTCCCACCATCTCTCCTCTTCTCCCTCTCCCTCCTCTCTCTCCATCCTTCTTGTCTCTCCTTATCTCTCACCTCGCCAGTCACCTCTCATTGTCTTATTTTCTATCTTGCAATACTGTGATACTAACCTGCGTCTTCCCTGTAGTTTTGTGCTTCCTACCTCTGCTCCAGGTCTCTAGGTCCCTAGGTCACTAGGTCTCCTGATGTCCTTGCTGTGCGTTTACTGGTTCTGGACCGGTCCAATATCTGTGGATGTCACCCAGTATCTGTGTTGTTTGTTGTCCTATCTCTACTCTTTTCTTTTGTCTCTCCTATGTCCGCTAACCTCAACCGGTCGGGGCAGATGGCCACCTACCCTGAGCCACTGGTTCTGCTGGAGGTTTTTCTTTTCTGTTAAAAGAAGTTTTTCCTCCCCCCGTCACCTTTGGCTTGCTCTCAGTGGTTCTGTTGAGTTTACTCTCCATATAGTCATGAGGTCTCTGCCTCGAATTGTGAAGCGCCTAGAGATAATTAGCAATTATGATTGGCGCTATACAAATAAAATTGAGTTGAATTAGATTAGATTTGCTATTCTAATGTCTGATGCCATTTCTGAGCCTATGTTTTCTTCTATTTCCTTTAGAAAGACTGAATCCATTGATGTTCTTGATGCGATGGGAAGTAACATTGTGGTGAGGTGATGAGATTTCTGCCTCGTCTGAATGAGGATATAAATGAGGAGTGGATTTCAGACAAAACCAGGTTAGTTTGATTATTACACATGCTTTACGTCACATTCAGCTCTGGAAAAAAATGAAACACCACTTCAAATTTCCAGACCTGGAGCCCATTGAAAACCTATGAAAGTGAGGAAGACAAAGATGTAAGGTCACAAGCTGAATAAACAAAGCGGAAATGCTTCCATTTTGGTACTAGGAGTGGAATAAAGCACTCGACAGCACAAGACCCACTCTGAACTCTTCCCATGAGTTATTTAAATATGCATATGAACTTGGTTTTAGTTCATATTCAAAGTCTGAAGTGGTAAGTTTATAGAATTACAACACATAAACATACTGTACACATATAAAGTAAAACCAGTGGTTTTCCTTTGTTCCAGAGCTGTCATTAGATTATATGTGATTGAATTACTGCTGAGCTCTTCTTTGCTTACATCCTGACAGGTTTGCTTATGATGGACTTAAGCAGCAGAGGCTTACGCAGCCAATGGTGAAAAATGAGTCTGGGCAGTTGGTGCCCACAACCTGGGAAGATGCACTGACCCGGGTTGCTGGAGCTGTATGTAACATTATAACAATGTTTCAGTAACAGAGCAGTCAAAGATGATGTAAAATCTTTGGTTTTGATCTAAGCTGTCTTCTGCACATCTTTTTTGACAGTTGCAGGGAGCTAAAGGAAATAAAATTGCTGCAGTTGTTGGTCTGGTTGATGCATAGGCTCTCATTGAAAGACTTGCTGAACCGTTTGAATAGTGATAATCTCTGCACAGAGGAGACATTCCCAATGGCTGGAGCAGGGTAATACAACACAAAAGAAGAAAATCAGCACTAAAATGAAAGTTGATTACCTAATAGTAATGTTAAGGCTTCCTTCTGTTGACCGTGGCATTTTTAGAACTGATTCACATTCAAGTTATCTACTCAACACTGGGATTGCTGGCATTGAAGAAGCTGACCTGCTGCTTCTGATTGGCACCAACCCATGCTACGAGGCTCCTCTGTTGAATGCATGAATCATAAAAAGGCAAGTTAAATGCTATGAATACAATATACATGGTTGTTCAACAATTTTGGTAGTTGTACATATGAAACATAATAATATTAACAACAAACATCATTAAATTTTGATAGGTATAAACCTGTACCTCTGTTTTAGCTGGCTTCACAATGAGTTGCAAGTCACTCTAGTGGGAAAGAAAGTTGACCTAAGTTACACCTATGACTGTCTTGGAAAGTCTCCCAAGATCCTTCAAGAAACTGTTTCAGGACATCACCCATTCTGTCAGGTACAGTAACAATCTGAATGTAATAAGATGTGTCATGAGTCATTATCAAGTTGAATGTCCTGGACTGTATTTGTAACTTTTATCACGAACTGTAGGCCTCGGCTGACGCAAAACATCCTGTTGTCGTACTCGGAAGCAGCTGCCTACAGAGAGAGGATGGAGCTGCGATAATGGCTCCTGTGTTAACTCTCGCTCAACATGACCGTGTCAGCAGTGACGTGGGTGAAAACTGGAAGGTTGTCAATGTTCTTCACAGGTCATAAGTCTTGACAATTATTGAGGAGACTATTGAAGAGCACAAGAATTCTCACAGATGTTTGTTGAAATATAAGAGGTGTTTGCATTTGCATTTTTAGGGTTGCTAGTCAAGTCGCAGCACTCGATCTTGGGTACAAAGCAGGAGTGGATGTTATAAGAAAGAAGCCAACTAAAGTTTTGTTTCTCCTTGGTGCTGATGCTGGTTTTATTACACATCAAAACCTCCCAAAGGATAGCCTCATCATTTATCAAGGTCAGCTGTATTACTATGTAGAGTGTGTCTTACTTTGAGTCAGTAATGTATGACATTAGAGAGAAGCACGTGTAAACTATTTACGTAATGATGTTCAGATCCAAAATCACTGTTATTGAAATCTTAATATTACCAACTGAAATATCCAGATTGCAGAATAAAATATGTCATAGCATAACATGAATGAATAGGGGGACAGTGAGTTATTGTCTAAAACTGCACTTCTGGTATTAATTGAAACAGCAAAGCGATTCGCAGAGCAATTCTGCCATTTACCTCGAACAAAGAGGAACAAACATACTATTTATAGAGGTACTATTTATTTATAAATACTATTTATTTATACAGACAAACAGCGGCTAGGAAGATAATGTGGGAACAGATGACTCACATCCCATAATACTGAGAAAAACACACTATATAGCACACATTGTGAAACCAGCCACTAGAAATTTGACAAATTGAGCTGCTCGATGCTATCAGCTGGTTTGAGACAACACAGTTTACACTGCTGCAACCTTTACATGTGCAGTTCTAAAACATTTTTGTCATTTATGAATCTTTAGTGTTGAGTTGGACTCTAAACAATACTGCCATTGTAAAAGATGTACTCTGAAACTTACCAGGTCACCATGGTGATGATGGCGCACCAGTGGCTGATATTATACTTCCTGGAGCTACATATCCTGAGAAATGTAGCACTTATGTGAACACTGAGGGCCGTGTTCAGCAAACCAGAGTGGCTGTGACTCCTCCAGGTATGGCCATGGAAGATTGGAAGACCATCGGAGCCATATCTGAGGTCAGCTACAAAGAATAATAGCAATTCTAATTGAATCAAAAGAAATTAGTTTAAATTCTGTGTATTTTTCTTTTTTATGAAAGCTTGTTGGCGTGACTTCCCTGTGAGACACTTGATGAGGTGCGTGATAGAACGGCAGAAGTTTCCCCAAATCTGGTGCAATATGATGGCGTGGAGGAGACCATCTACTTTAAGCAGGCTAATGAACTGTCTAAGGTCAGCTGTTATTTTCTTCCAACATGAGTTAAGAGAACACAGAGACAATACTGTTAAAATTGCCTTTTTTCCAGGTCCATTTATTCTGCTTATTCTATGAAGGCGATGACATCTGGTTCATCTTTTTCAGGCAGGGAACCAGACTGTCCTTACTGAACCGTTAGTACCTCCACAAATTACTGTTAAAGACTTCTACATGACAGGTGAGTTGCCAGTACTCTATACTCCTTTTAGAAAATAGGAGGAAATATCCCAAAACAACTACTATATCCACTACCTACTCTCTGTGGACACAGCAGCTCCAGAGGTCCCCTGATTAGAAGAACAGAAAGGGCACTTGAAATGAAGCTTTTGGCATTTTATCTATAGCACAATAAAAATAATAAAGCTTTTCTCTTAAACATATGTACCAAAAAAACCCTTGCAATTCATGAAGGGAAGACTTTGCTGCGAGTTATGTAAACAGGTAAGTTGTTGCATATTCTGTTGCCCATTGCTCAATATTACATCAAATGAGTTATTGTAACTTTAAAAAAGAGAATGGGGACAAAGGAAAAAACTCAAAAGAAAATTAGTGCAAAAGTGAAATAAGAGCAATGTAACATTTTACTTAGGTTGACAATAATGTACTAAATGAAAATTAACTACAAGACAAAATGTCAGTATATAAAGGCACCTCTACATATTTTCTTTGAAATATCAAAGCATGTCTTTTCATAAATGTATATTTTTCATCGTGTTTGTAAAATCAGTACTTAAATCTTAAGTTGATTTAGTTGTTACAGTTGTGTTGATGTACAACTAAAATATCTGTTCTCAACCTTGACCCACAGATCCAAAAAGCAGAGCCTCCCAGACGATGGCAAAGTATGTCAAAGCAGTCACAGAAGGAGCACAAGCTGTGGACGAGTCTGCCATATGTTATTGCTCAGCAGATAGCCATCTGATTCTTTACAAACTGATACGCACAACTCATATATATGCATATTCCTATCTAATTTGCACTTCTGAACAATCATTATGTTGAACTACAGCATAATCCATGCACAACATGAATAATGTACTAATGTACGAAAATATGTCTGTATATTATTTGCAGACTTAAGATGTAAATGCATTTTAGTAGAGATTCAAACCTGAGTGTGCATGTTTTACTTGTTCTGATACATTTATTAACTGTGACCAAAGATTTTAAATTATTTCCATAAGTGAATAATATTTTGTTTTACTTGTCAGCTAATTAAAGGTATTAAGATTATATTTTTCTTAAAGTAAGATCAAATGTAGTATTTTAAGTGCAGCTCTTTGTAATTAAATTATGAAACTACAGGCAAACCTTTTTAAAGTTTTTGCTTAATAAATATTGACAGAATTAAAATATGTGCTGTGCCACTGATGGCACTTTCATGTTGAAGTTTTTCCAATGTTGAGCCGCCTTGTCAGATTTGCACGTGGTTCATCATCAGTGAACAGCCGGCAACAGTGTGGCAGTGTTGATAACTCATTCATATGGAGGATGATAGCCGTGGTCCAGGTGGATTTTACATTGAACACTTTGCTGGACCCCTCTTCAGTATGTTTTTGACAAAATGTAGATAAATGTAGAAAATGGAGGGCGTACTTTTCCTACACACAAGTTGTCACGATCTGACAAAAAGATAAACATTAAATTTCTGCAGTACAGAGGCTTTTAACAAAGTTGAATTTCCAATATGGTAGGAGAGGTTGTTGTTGTTCAGCGGATTGTTGTCATGTCCCCGCAGTGCCTGTAGTGGTGCTGTGAGGAGTCTGCTGTGGATCCAACAAAAATCCTCAGCAGTCTACCTACTGCATATAATTTGTTCTGGATAGCCTATATTTACATGCATCCTTATTTCAAGACACACCGAGCTCGATGAAGATCGCTGTTACTATCCTATCTCGAATATCGATGCACAAATAGCTTAGCTGATTCTAATAGACATTTCGGCCGTCTATCTGGAGCGAATACCTTACACAGCCTATACCAATTCAAGGTAAGCGAAATGCAATACAGCCTCGACCTCGATTTCTGAGAGCTGCGTTTTGCACTGACATCTATCGGACAAGCGGTCTACTATAGGCCGCTGTTTACTGAAGCTAAAAGGCCTGTAATCAATGAGTAGTGTATTTCGTAACTTGGGGTGTATATTGATGACCCATTGCCTCACGCGGTTGTGCAGAGTTGCCAGTTAATGACTTTTGATCTTGCAGGTGCTTAATGTCGTCTTATGTAACGATAGTGGTCATAATTTATATCGAATATTAGGAAGGCCTTCGGGGATAGGCCCTGAGCCTCGGTTGTAGACCTTTTGTTTGGAAGTATTTAGGTGTTAAATGTATTGTTTGTGTACTAAAAAGTCCACATTATAGGTCAGTGGATTATTGTTTGTTTTTATTAGAACAATCGCCTCACTTAAATAAAACTAAACTGGAAATATTTTATACTGATGCCAAATGCTGATGTTTCCGTTTCCTGGTTAGCTACCGCCTACTGACTTGTGTTTTTAGCTCTGATAGCTTGCTAGCTACCGTGTAGATTTTTAATTTCATCTGGTTTAAATTAATAAAATTTGTTTCTGTCTGAAAACGAGACATGATGAGCCTTTTTATTGGGATGAGGGTGTTTACTACATATGGACATTGTAATGATTTTGTAGTTTAAAGTTGAAACACTGTCGGATCAAAGCTAATGTGCGCAAGCTATGTAGTGGACTGTGATGGTAGCTTGCTAACACTGTTTGCTATGAATTTGGTTCATCGTACAGATTACAGTCGTGTATGCCAAGCGCAGTTGCTTTAAATTATACGTAGCCACGCAACTAGTGTCTCAAATGTGTATTTAATGTGTTTAATCTTTTGCCGCTCACATAATCAACTTCAAAATAAGTCGACAAAGGTAGCAGCTTAGCCACTCATTACTGTAGCCGGTAGCAAATCGCTATTATTACAGTGTATTCATTTTGATGTAGCGTACCTGGTACACTCCGGTGTTTAATTAACGAATTAATAAAGCGTAACAGTATATGGTCGTCTAGCTTAATCATAAAACTACACTTTTTGACAAAGTTATCCGAGCTTTGGCTAGTTATGTAACTGGTGATTTACAATAAGCGAACACTTAAACTTTAACTTGTCTTAGCACACCGGTGTCATGTGGAATATTACCGTCATATGAAGTGGTTTATAACTCACTGACGTGCAGTTTATTCTCCTGCTTCCTATTTACCACCTCTTTCCAAATCAGTTATAACGACATTGAAAGAGAGTCAGTGTGAAAGTAAATTCTTGAGACTGTGATATCAACTTCAGTATGAATAAGACGTTTATTTCTATAGAGCTTATACTTAGCATAGCAATTAAATTATCAAGCAGTGAATTCAGTTTTAATTGTAGAAATAAGAACTTTATGTTTAAAATGCAGAAGCAGTAAATAATGATATATGTCATGTCATTTTCTGTGGCTCAGAGGATACTTGTAGACTGATTATCTGCATGTTTGCTTCCTTAGTATTTGGTGTTACTAATGTCCTGATATCTTTTTTTTAACTGTATCCCATCAGCTGATGTTGTCAAGGACAAGAGTCACGTGATGTATGAAGGCAAACACATACACTTCTCAGAGGTGGACAATAAGCCGTTGTGCTCATACAGCCCAAAGCTCTGCAAGCAACGCAGGCTAAATGGCTATGCTTTCTGTATTCGGCATGTTCTGGAGGACAAGACAGCTCCATTTAAGCAATGTGAATATGTGGCGAAGTACAACAGCCAGCGATGTACTAACCCCATCCCCAAGTCTGAAGACCGCAGGTACACATGTGTGGTAGATCCAATTTTCTGTCTAGAACATACCTGTAGTTTGCTGATGATCAGTTTGTAATTTTGAGTGTGTTTTGTTTTTCAGGTACTGTAACAGTCATCTGCAGGTTTTGGGATTTATCCCCAAGAAGGAGCGTAAAAAGAAACATGATGCTTTGGAAGAAATGCGCTCACGGGCTCACCTGGAGTCAGTGGCCCTAAACATAACTGTGCCCTCTCTTGCTCTGAAGGCACCCAATGGTCTAGATGAACTGCCACCATCTCCACCCTGTTCACGCCTGTTACCCCTTCCTGATGGGGAATTTCTTGACCCTTTTGCCTTTTATGAGGATGACACAGATGGGGAGGAGGTTGGTGCTCCTCGGAAAGGCACTGCCATCAAGAAGAAACTACAGAGTCGACTAGTGCTTAACCAGAAAATCTGCCATGATACAGACCTCTTCCAACCCCCTCCTGAGCACTTTAGTCCTTCCCCTGTCTCACGTGTTCATCCCTCTTCACCGCTCAATGCTCATCTCCCACGGCAGCAGTCAGGCCTTCTCCAGCCACCCCAGCACTCCAGTGTGAATTCCTTCATCTTCCCAGGACAGCAGCAGGGTTTATTATGCAATCCATCTCCTCAGATGGTCAATTTTCTGCCTCCAGGGATGCCCACAAATGCAGCACCCAGTCCAGTTCAACCTTCTTTACTCAGCAGGAAAATGCCTTTCTCCACCACACACTTGAGTGTCAGTTGCAAGGATGGCGGTAGTAACAGTCAGCAGCATGTGGTTGTCATGCGTCCTGCTGCCTTCTCACCTTCTGCCACCTGCCTGGCCAGGTTGCAACATCTTGTGCAACTCTGTGCCAAGAGACATCGGGAGCATGGCGACCTCTTTCCTCATCTAGGTGCTTCTTTGCAATTGTTTTAAAACTCTGATTCTTGTAATATGATTTTAAATGTATGTGCCTTTTCATGTTTTTACGACTGTGGTGAGATAAATGAGTTGCACTGACAAGTTCTCTTTCAGGATTGGACTGGTCAGAGGACAGTGATGATGATGATGATGATAATGAAGAAGAAGCAGAGAGAATAACTCCTTTTCAGAGCTCATGGAGACCACAGAATGGGTTAGTGTCTTAAAATTTAAACTTGTAGCATTAAGTATGACCTGACATTTCCATATTATCTTGATGGATAATGTTATTTATTTATTCAAAGGCTGGAAGATGAGAGTGGATCCTCTCGGAGAACCCGGCTACTTAGGCTTTGTTCGTACCTCCAAGAGAAATACAAGCACATGTGCAGGCAGGAGCGGGCGAGTATCCGACAAAAGAGATACCGCTATGCCTTCTGCAAAGCCCTGCTGCATGCTGCCAGTAACAATCCAGACTGTGCTGGTCAGCTGATCCAGGAGATGCGAGGTGCCTCTCAAAATTCTCCAAGGTATGTGACAAATGCTATTGTAGAAAGTCTGATTATCAGTCAGGAACCATGTAATTACAGTATGATCACACACAATCAGTTCAGAAAAAGGCAATGATAATACTGTATTTGGTGAATGAAATTGAATGCTTCACAGATGTTTCTAAAATGTTTAACACTTCGAATTGCTGGAGTTGTTTGGAGGGGGATTGTTTTATGTGTTTAAGTGTGTTTTTCCCCACAAGTGTCAATTATGATTGTGAACCTCATTTTTCACCCACTGTCTTGAAAAGACAGCACCACACATCTGGTGAGATTTGATGGCAGACAGCAGTATTTGCACCTGCCCAGAAATCTACTGATATCAGAACTGCACAAAACCCCACTTATTATTGACATCCTAAACGCACTGTGTACATACAGTACTCAAATAGTATTGATGTATCACATGTCAAAATCATAAAAAGCTACATTAAACAAAACAAAACAGAATATTAGTTTGTGTAAATATTGTGGTTCTGATACACCTGTTGTCATCCATCCATGATCTTCAAGAGAAAAAATATTCAGTGAGAAATCTGTTTAGGTGGTTTCCAAAACAGCATGAGACACAGTTGCATCACACAGATTGTGTTTCAGAGCCTCTCCAGTGTTCACTCAGTCCTGGTTCTGTGTGTCTTAACAGTGTGGCTCCAGCAAAGCTGCAGAATACAGATACAGGGATCTGCACTGGCAGCACAAAGGGGCAGGCCTGCAGCAATAGAGCTCTGCCCTTCACTCGACACTGTTTTCAGCGTATCCTTTACCCAGCTGTAATGACTGTACTGTTGAATTGATGTACAGTTTCAGTCTTTGTTTTATCTAATTGGAAAAAATGTTTTATCTGTCATAGCATGATGCTTCACTATTAATCATGCACACTCCTTGTAGTGTGTCATTTCCTTTACTGTTATGTGTAGACATTCTGTTGAACCGGTCCCAGCAGCTCTTTGCTAGTTGCACAGCCAAATTTGCAGATGGTCAGCAGTGCTCCATCCCTGTGTTTGATATCACACACCAGACACCACTCTGTGAAGAACATGCCAAAAAGATGGTAAGTTCAATGTTTAATGTTCCCCTTATTGTTCTGTCAGACCTAATACTGCATTTGTTTGTGTTGTTACTATTGACTCTAATAAAATGCTCTTCCACACTTCCCACACAGGATAACTTTCTGCGTGGGGATGGGAACAGACGGGTGCAACACCAGCAGCAGCAACAGCGCAAGCCACGTAAAAAGACCAAGCCACCGGCTCTCACCAAAAAACACAAGAAGAAAAGGAGGAGAGGGCCCCGGAGGCCTCAGAAGCCCATCCCTCCAGCATTGCCACAGGGGAACCTGGGAATGCCTTCTACAAGCCTAGCAATGCCCTCACAGGCCAGCATCAGGTTTGCTTCACTCATCCTTTAGTAACTGAGTGTTGAGATCCAGTTACATCGAAGATATCTTCACTCACAGGCTCTGGTGTCTCACGTTTGAAGAGGTTTTTTTTTTCCGCTGCTCAGCATTACTAAGTTCAAACATTTTTTTAATCTTATCTGTTTCGCAGGAGCCCCTCAACTCCAGATTTGAGTACAGACGAGCTTCCTGATGATATTACCAATGAAATGGCAGACATTCCAAATGACCTTGAACTAAACCAGGAGGATTTCTCTGACGTATTACTCCCAGATGGCCTGCAGGACTTTGACTTGTTTGAAGGTTGTGAATGTTTTGTAACTTTGTTTCAAAAATTGATTATAACTATTACCTAAGTAAAAGCAGTATTAACAGTGTGAACAAAGTATCCAGTCAGTGTATTAATTACTGCCTGAATAGTCTCATGCGGAAGCAAAATGCTCTTATATAATATATATAAATCCTTAAAAATGTAATTTACACAGAAACAGGAAGACCAGAAAAGGGAACATTATTCACTTCAGTGAAATTGTTAAACACAAACCCCACCCCCGACCCTCACAAGGATTAAGGGGTAGAAAATGGATGGATGG
>JAQQAE010019916.1:0-10817 GCA_029823295.1 Pseudamia nigra | reverse complement strand
TTGCTTTTTAAAAATTTGGCAACTTTTTACATAATTGTTTTGTCTTTTTTGCATTTTTTTCCTCCTTTATGCATTTTTTGCATTGTCACATCTTTCATTCCCTTTTACATCATTCTGGTCATTCTGTGTGTTTTTGGTTTTGTTTAAATGTTTGTATGTTCTATGTATTTTTGCAAAAATAAATTAAGAGTGAACGTTTTGTTTTTGGTCTACTTGTGTTTCTCACATTCTGTGTCTTCTAGCATCATTTGCATTTTTTTTCCATTTTTGTATCTTTTTGTTTGATTTTTTTTTTTACATATTTTGCATCTTTTTGTATGTTTGGGAATCTTTTATGGGTTTTTTGTTGCACTTTTGCATTTGTTATTCCTTTTTACATCTTTTTTTGGCCTGTTGCAACAGGCAGTGGTGTTGTTTTTTAAAATGGCATCTTTTTGCATAATTTTTTGTCTTTTTGCAACTTTTATGTATTTTTTGCATTGTCACATCTTTCATTCCCTTTTACATCATTCTTGTCTTTTTGTGCGTTTTTGTTTTTTGTTTAAATGTTTGTATATTCTGTGTATTTTTGCATCCTTTACGTGTTTTTGCATTTTTACTTCTTTTGTCTTTTGTCATCATTTTTGCATTTGTTATTCCTTGTTACATCTTTTTTTGCCCTGTTGCGACTTATTCTTTTTGCGACTTTTTTTGCTTTTTAAAAATTTGGCATCTTTTTGCATAATTTTTTTAAAAACTTTTTTGCATGTTTTTGCATCTTTTTTGCATTGTCGCATCTTTCATTCCTTTTTACATCATTGTGGTCTTTTTGTGTTTTTGCTTAAATGTTTGCATATTCTGTGTATTTTTGCATCTTTTACATTATTTTGCATTTTTTCTTCTTTTGTCTTTGGGCATCTTTCATGTCTTTGTACAGCTTTTTCATTTGGCCTTTTTACTAGTAAATTAAAACGTCACATAATCATGTGGTTTCTTCACTTTTCAGCACCACAGACATTTAAATGAGAGTAAAGTAAGGATTTTGACATTTATTGGGATGATCATCCATATTGTTTGAATGAACATTTTTGGCTCCACTCCAGTCGCTGATTCTGGGCCAAAACGCACTGAGCTTCTGCGTATGGCAAACTCGGCAGGCTGCAGAATGTCAGCGATGTGTGGACGCTGTGTGACTGTAAACTTCAGATACAGGTTACGTTTTATGACTCTACATCAAAGTGCAGCAGAGATTAGACAACAGTGAGGACGATGAAATTCCAAAGGGCGTGGCGTCGTCGCGCAAGTCGGAAGAGGAGACTGAAAACTGGGCAAAAAGGCAACTATGATAAAACTTTCATATCACTTAACCCTCGTCTGGTTTTCGGGTCAAATTGACCATTTGTCATATATTTGTAAAGAGAAGCTGTGTCGTTTGGAAACGCCAGGAAGTAGAATCAGTACTGGAGTAAAAGCAAGTACTCATAACCAAAAGTACTTGAGGTAGTGAGTAACTTTACAGCACAGAACAGATTAATTTCAGTTTTTTTTTATTTGTTCATTTTGGTGGTTTATTTTATTTATTAATCTTTGTCACCTTGTTTTGTTCAGTTTCTTCATCATATTGTTCATTTTTACTCGTTTACTTGATTTTTTTTGTTTTTGCTTATTTTTTGGTTCATTTTGTTGCCATTGTTTTTTTTTCAGGACGACTGTTCATTTTTCCTTCACACTTGCTCATTTTTCCTTCACGTTTATTCATTTTCTTGGTTATTTTTCTTCAGCTTGTTGTTCTTTGTTCATTTCGTGGATAGTTTCGCTTCTTCCTGTGCAGTTTTGTTAATATTGATGATTATTCTTTATTTTGTTCCATTTTCTTCATTTTCTGAATAATTTTGCTCGTTTTCTTGGTTATTTTGTTCAGTATGAAGATAATTTTCATCTTTTTTTTTTCCTTCAATGTTGTTCATTGTTTTCATTTTTAAGCATTTTGTTCTTGTTGGTGATGATTTTGTTCTGTTTTTTTCCCCACACAACACAGCTTCTCTTTACAAATATAAGACAAAAGGGTCAATTTGAACCAAATACCACACGAGGATTAATAATATATGATAATTATGATAATTATCATATATTTATGATATCATATATATATGATAATTAATGATAATTATTATGATACATTAAAGGGCTTATTTCTGGTCCTGAATGAAAGTTGAATTAGTTAATTTTGGTACAGTAGTTATTTTAGGAAAAGATGCAAAAAAAAAACTCCACAAAAATGATGTAAAAGACACAGAAATGAAACATAAAATACTCAAAAATCTGAACTAAAAGCAAAAAGATAAAACAGAAAGACAGAAATCATGTAAAGATGCAAAAAATACCAAAATGATCAGGTCAGAAAACGATGGAAATAACAAAAGGAGAGAATAAACGACCAAGAAAACCAAAACAAAAAAGACACATAAAAATTCCCCAAAAAAGTCAAAATACGACTAAAAGGCAAAATGACAAAAACTACAAAAGTTTAAAAACAAAAAAAAAAACAAAAAAACAAAAACAAAGACGATGTAAATCATGCAAAAAGCAAAACATTACAAACATTACAATACAAAAAGATGCCGGCTTTAATGACATTAAATCGAAACATACAAAATCTAACCACAGAGGGAAAAGTAAAACGCTTATTGTGATAAATCATCGTTACACGTCACGACAGAGAATCGCGCTCGCTGGACTCCTCTTATTTATCTCCCAGCTCCATTTCAGACCCTGCGTCTCCTCCCTCCTGTTTTTCACCCAAACGTAGCCACAAACGGTGACTGCTCTATTTTTAGCTGGGGTTCTGCGTTCGCCACATGTGAAGCTGCTGCTGAAAACTCATTAGTCTAATGCTTTTTTTTTTTTTTTTTGTGTCGTTAGGCAGATGACAGGTCGACTTTACACAGATCTAACGCTGGCGTGACACCTCCACCGGAGGCACACGGATCTAAAGGCATGACTCACACCGTCGCACTTAAGTGTTTTCACTCTGCAACTTCATTAGACGGAGGAAATGGCTCAGGCTGATGAAGGAGAAGTAGGTCACTGCAGAAAAGCGTGAGACTTTTAAATGGCTGACAGAGATTTTCATGAAAAACGGCTGATCACGTCTGATATGTTGCAAAATTATGAAATAGATGCGGGAGCTCAGGTTGCATCGCTTGTGAAACGACGCAGGTGCTGATGCTGTTTTTCTGTTTATTTTGCTTTTGTTGTTAATTATTCCAGTTTGTGCCACAAAAACAAGGATACGTTCATTATACTAAAAATTGAAGGCTTCGCTGAACAAAATTCATTAGAGCTGCACAATAAATCACAGCGCAGTCATAATCACCTCGTTAATAATATAATCAGAATGAATGGACAGATGTAGGAGGTTTATGAAGTTCTTGTTCTTTAAGTTTTAGTTTCGAGGTGTGGTTACGAGGATCAGTGTTGTCTGTCACGTAGTCTGTTTATATAACTGGACAAAGTGACCGTGACGTCACCCATGAGTTTCTGGAGGGTCGTTTTGAGGTCACTCAGGTCGTCACTTCCTGGACGGCATCTTGGAGCCAAAAACAGGATGTGACCATATTTGGACAAACAGCAGCGGGGCTTAGGAAGCGTTCATGCCAGGGGACTCATAGGAAGCTAATATTAGCCGCTAGCTTACTGATGTAGTAAAACTTCACCATGCAGCGTCAAAAAAAAGTCATATGACATGTTAGTGTAAACACTTACCCACAGCTGCAGTCGAGTGTATGTCATGTATAACTATGAACATATTGAATAAATAGAACATATGAAGGTCTGAATCGGTCCGACTTCACTAGCGAGCTGTTGCTATAGCAACATGTCAATCAAACCCCAGCACAGCAGTGATTTGTTGGATTATTTGCGCTAATATCTTAATAAGACAGCAAAAAGTCTTGTTCCAAACGAACTGTCAGGAAAACGGAGGCTTTGGGATTCACCGGTACAGAAGAGCAGTGGAATATATATATAAAAATATGTGACATGTTTAGTAGAAGTGGCAGTTCAGCACCACCTAAAACACATCCTGATGTCAAAGGACATTAATCTTGAATTTGACGTCATGATGTCATTATTTGTCATTTTTATTTTTTCAGAAAATCAGCACCAAAAGCACCAACAGCCTTGTGAGTGATGTTTTTACATAGATCACAGCTGTGTAATAAATGAATAATTAGCATCATCAAGCCATTTTATACCATGATATTTAATTATTCATTGTAATGGACGTTCTCTTTTGTCTCTATAATGAACCAATCTTTTACGTAGTTTTTTGTTTCCTTTTTGCTCTTTTTATGCCATTTTTGTGTTTTTACATTGTTTCCACTTTTTGCATCATCTACATTGTCTTCACCCTTTTGCATCTTTTACACCATTTTGGCGCATTTACATTCTTTCATCTTCTCGAGTCTGTCTCAGTTTTTTTGCATCTTTTATATCATTTTTCGCTTGTTCCATCTTTTACTAATAATTTAACCCACCTGATTTCTTTCACTCGGGAACAAAAATCAGCCTTTAACTCTAAATAACATAAGAATTTGAAATATATTGTGATCATTACCATTATTGACTGGTATGACTAATTGCTCTATTGCCCAGTTCTAGTTCTAACAACAAAAAACTGCTTTGTTTTGTGCTGAAAATAAGAAATGAAGATGCCATCATCAAGCCTATGAGCAGATAACACAACTTGTACTAGATAAAGTTAATAATATTAGTGTCTTGTACTAGTACTTATAGTATTTCATATGTATAGGCTAGATAAGAAATCACATTATAGACTTACTTACTGCATTAATGTCCAGTAAATGTAAAAAAAACAGAAAGAAAGAGCAACTTTTTGGGAAAAATAAGACATAAATATAATAGTGAGATGAAAAAGCAAAAGTGCACTGTCCTTATGTGTTCGTACTGAGTGCAAAATAAGAGATGTTTGATTTCCAGAGCTGCTCACACACTTTCACATCACAGAACGGAGTCATCGATAAATGCCACAACGTGAACAACCCGTGTGGACGTGCCACCGTACGAGCAGCCAGTTGGCACCGAGTCCTCACTTTCTCCCGCTGCTCCACATGTGGGGAGCATTAGAGCCGGGTCATTACACACAAACCGCTTCTTCTTTTGTCTTAAGTTTGTTTATGCCGAGACAAAAGTAGAGGGGAAAAAAAAATAGATGCAAAGCATCTGCAGAGTGAGCTGGTGACCACAGAGAACGAAGACGGTGAATGAAAAGAGAGTTGACAGATTACTGATAATGTGAGGATGGATGGTTTACACCAGTCTGATCTGCGCCGCGCCACACAAAACACTTAATTATACCGGAATTATACTGAGATTACTTTGAAAAAAAAAAAAAAAAAACACATTTGTAGTTTACAATAGGAGCTGTCATATTAGTTTTGTCGTGATATAAACATGTGTCATTATTGGTAGAACTGTCACAACCAAGCCTGCTTTTTTGAGCGAAAGCTGAAAGAACGAGATGTTTCACTGTAGCATTAAACTATTCTTTCTAGTCAAAACATGACAAACTGATCAGTTCTATATGCATGAGTTCAGGCTATTGTGATCATGAGGGGAAGAAAAAAAATGAGAAAATGAGCAAAGTGTTCAAAAATGAACAAAATGATTACAAAAACGATCAAACACAATCAAAATGGTTAATAAAATGATCAAAAGTGAACAAAATGATCAAGAAAATGATCAAAAATGAACAAAATGATGACAAAAATGATCAAACACAATCAAAATGGTTAATAAAATTATCAAAAAAATGAACAAAATTATTTAAAAAATGATCAAACACAATCAGAATGGTTAATAAAATGATCAAAAATGAACAAAATGATTAAGAAAATGATCAAAAATGAATACAATGATGAAAATGATTACAAAAATGAACAAAATGATGACAAAAATGATCAAACATAATCAAAATGGTTAATAAAATAATCAAAAACGAACAAAATGATTAAGAAAATGATAAAAAAAAATGAACAAAATGATTACAAAAATGAACAAAATGATGAATGAGGCAAAAAGAACTAAAATGAGGTAAAAATAACTAAAATGAATAAAATAATTATGAAAATGAACAAAACAATTAAGAAAATGATAATAAATGAACACAGTAATCGACAAAACGATACAAACTTAACAAAATCATCAAGAAAGTGAGCATTTTAATTTTAATGGATGTTAAAATCAAGAAAACGGGTCAGAAATTAAACTCTTCAGGAACATGAACAAAAGAGAAAGAAATGAAGAATTGACAACAAAAACAAATCAAAATAATTGTATTATGGTCCGGAAAATGAACATAAATGTGGAAATGAGCACATCTGCAGTGAAAGTGAACAAAAATAAACAAAACACCGAAGAAAAATGAACAAAATAATTCACAATATCAATAGAAATGAACAAAAATGAGCATAATATACACATACCTACTGTCTATTATAGCCTTTCACATCTGTCATTATTGGTAGAATTATCACAATAATATCTAATATATATAATCATGTGGAATGACGTGTTTATTTGCCGTTTTATTCTTCACTCGTGGTCAAAATCGAGCTCAGTTCTGCCTTTTTTTTCAGTTCACTCTCCAGGTTTGTGAAGAACAAAAACAAAAATCATCACGAAAATTAGCAAGGAAAAAAATAAATAAGTGAAATGGTGAAGAAAGTCGTGCAGATCGACAAAATGATGAAGAAAATAAGCAAAAATGGAAAAATATACATACGTAACAAAATATGCCTAAAATGAAGGCGATAATGAAGAAAATAAACAGAAGGGAAACAAAATAATCCACAAATTGACCAGAAATCGACAACAACGGATGCAACAATCAGGAAAATAAGCCAATAAAAAAAATTAACACATTGACAAAAAAGGCATGATTTACCAAAATGCCCCCAAGTTACATAACACATACTGTACTTTTGCAACTATGGGGGGCAAATCCTGCCCATAGACACCCATGCATCCTGTCAATATGTCGAATTCACCTTGTACTTTCTCAGTCCCAGTTACTTTGTTGCAGAATAAATAGTCACATGATGACAACAGCCCATTCTGTGGAAATGAGTGTGTTGTCACGAGTTTGTGCAGAATCAGCTGCAGGTTTTCACTTCAGTCACATGCACCAATGTTCAATGAGCATCCTGGCGCGTGCACCCATCTAAACGTGTGTGTGTGTGTATGAGGTAAACAGACTTGTTGAGGAGGAGCAGGACGTGCAGAAGCAGCAGGAGCAGAGTTGTGTTGTGTCCGGTGATGGACACAGAGGAGCCGCATGGCAGAGCCGCAGCCCCGGACACAGGAGCCCCGGTGAGGCTGAAAGAAACCCTCCAAACCCGCCGATGATGCAGAGAACCGGAGCAGCTTCCGGTGCACGGCGGGCAGCGGCAAACACCGGCGAACTCACCTTTGACACGGTCATATGGTGCTGGATGCGGCGGCGGCAGGTGCTGGTGGTTTTTACCCCGACGAGGAGGCGTAAGAGGCGGACACAAAGTGCA
This sequence comes from Pseudamia nigra, assembly GCA_029823295.1. Lineage (NCBI taxonomy): Eukaryota > Metazoa > Chordata > Actinopteri > Kurtiformes > Apogonidae > Pseudamia > Pseudamia nigra. Next base: position 3,255 of record JAQQAE010019916.1, on the reverse strand, counting down.
GCAGCGGCCGCGGTGGTGGAGAGTTAAACCCGCCGAGTGCGTCCCATGGTGGACGGTGGAGAGTCACCTTCAGAGTCCCGGAGAAGGAAACATAAATGAAGATTAAAAGTGGGAGCTCAGAGGTAGAACATGACCCTCCTGGAGTGAGAGTGTGTGTTCACCCGCCGCCAAGTGGGAAAAAAGGAAAACACGGAGGAGGAGGAGGAGGAGATGCGAACACAGGATGCGACCAGGGAAGGAGGGAAGGAGGGAAGGAGGGAGGAGCAAAGTGTCCTCAATGAGGCACTTCTGATGGGAGACAAATAAAGACAAATAAAGAAAACCACACACAGACTGAAGACACGAAGGAGAAGACAGAGACACTGTCTGAAAGAAGACAAATTTATCCGAAAGGAGACAAATTCATCCGAAAGAAGACAAATTCATCCGAAAGAAGAAGCATTTATCCGAAAGGGGACAAATTTATCCAAAAGGGGACATGTTTATCCGAAAGAGGACAAATTCATACAAAAGACAACAAATCGTCTGAAAGAGGACAAACTAATCATAAATTTGTCCGGTTGTCGGATAAATTTCTCTTCTTTCAGGTGAATTTGTCCTCTTTCATATAAATGCGTCTTCTTTCGGATGAATGTGTCCTCTTTGGGATTAATTTGTCCCCTTTCGGATAAATGTGACCACTTTCAGACAGATATGTCCTCTTTCAGAAAGAATTGTCCTCGTTCGGATGAGTTTGTCCTCGTTCGGAAAAATTTCTCTTCTTACGGATAAATTTGTCTTCTTTCTCAGGACAAATTTGTCCGAAAGAAGACACATTTATCCGAAAGGGGACAAATTTATCCGAAAGGGGACGAATTCATCCGAAAGATGACACATTTATCTTAAAGAGTACAAATTCATCCAAAGGATGACAAACTTATCCGAACAAGGACAAATTCATCCGAAAGAAAAGAAATTTATCCGAAAGAGAAAAAATTCATCCAAAAGACGACCAATCTGTCTGAAAGACGACAAACTTATCCTAAAGAAGACAAATTAATCCGAAAGAGGACAAATTAATCCGAAAGAGGACAAATTAATCTGAAAGAGGACAAATTCATCCAAAAGGGAACACATTTATCCGAAAGAGGACAAATTCATCCGAAAGAGGACAAATTCATCCGGAAGAGGACAAATTAATCCGAAAGAGGACAAATTAATCCGGAAGAGGACAAATTAATCCGAAAGGGGACACATTTATCCGAAAGAGGACAAATTAATCCGAAAGAGGACAAATTCATCCGAATAGGGACAAATTAATCCGAAAGAGGACAGATTAATCCGGAAGAGGAAAAATTAATCCGAAAGAGGACACATTTATCTGAATGAGGACACATTTATCCGAGAGGACAAATTCATCCGAAAGACGACCAATCTGTCTGAAAGAGGACAAATCTGTCCGAAAGAGGACAAATTTATCCGAAAGAAGACAAATTCATCCGAAAGGGGACACATTCATCCAAAAGAGGACAAATTAATCCGAAAGAGGACACATTTATCCGAAAGAGGACAAATTCATCCAAAAGGGGACACATTTATCCGAAAGAGGACAAATTCATCCGAAAGAGAACAAATTCATCCGAAAGAGGACAAATTCATCCAAAGGACGACAAACTTATCCGAACAAGGACAAATTCATCCAAAAGACGACCAATCTGTCTGAAAGACGACAAATTTATCCTAAAGAAGACAAATTTTTCCGAAAGAAGACAAATTCATCCGAAAGAGGACAAATTAATCCGAAAGAGGACAAATTAATCTGAAAGAGGACAAATTAATCCGAAAGAGAACAAATTAATCCAAAAGGGGACACATTTATCCGAAAGAGGACAAATTCATCCGAAAGAGGACAAATTCATCCGGAAGAGGACAAATTCATCTGAAAGAGAATAAATTCATCCGAAAGACGACAATCTGTCTGAAAGACGACAAATTTATCCGAAAGAAGACAAATTTATCCGAGAAAGGACAAATATATCCGAAAGAGGACAAATTCATCCGAAAGAGGACAAATTCATCCGAAAGGGGACAAATTCATCCGAAAGGGGACAAATTCATCCGAAAGAGGACAAATTTATCCGAAAGGGGACACATTTATCCGAAAGAGGACAAATTAATCCGGAAGAGTTCAAATTCATCCGAAAGGGGACAAATTCATCCGAAAGAAGACAAATTCATCCGAAAGAAGACAAATTCATCCGAAAGGGGACAAATTCATCCGAAAGGGGACAGATTAATCCGAAAGAGGACCAATTAATCCGAAAGAGGACACATTTATCCGAGAGGACAAATTCATCTGAAAGACGACCAATCTGTCTGAAAGAGGACAAATCTGTCCAAAAGACGACAAATTTATCCGAAAGAAGACAAATTCATCCGAAAGGGGACACATTCATCCGAAAGAGGACAAATTAATCCGAAAGAGGACACATTTATCTGAATGAGTACACATTTATCCGAGAGGACAAATTCATCCGAAAGACGACCAATCTGTCTGAAAGAGGACAAATCTGTCCGAAAGACAACAAATTTATCCGAAAGAAGACAAATTCATCCGAAAAAGGACACATTTATCCGAAAGAGGACAAATTTATCCAAAAAGGGATACATTTTTCCGAAAGGGGACAAATTCATCCGAAAGAGGACAAATTCATCCGAAAGGGGACACATCCGAAAAAGGACAAATTTATCCAAAAAGGGATACATTTTTCCGAAAGTGGACAAATTCATCCGAAAAACGGACAAATTTATGATGAATTTGTCCTCTTTGAGACAGATTTGTTGTCTTCTGGATGAGTTTGTCCTCATTCGGATAAATGTGTCCTCTTTCGGATGGATTTGTCCTTGTATGGATAAATTTTTCTTTTTTCGGATAAATTTCTGTTCTTTCTGATAAATTTGTCCTTTTTCGGATAAATTTCTCTTCTTTCGGATTTATTTATTTATTTATTTATTTATTTGTTTCGGATGAATGCGTCTTCTTTCAGATAGATGTCAGAAATATCCGAAAGAGGACACATCTGTCTGAAAGACGACTAATTTATCCGAAAGAGGACAAATTTATCTGAAAGAGGACAAATTTAGCTGCATTTATCAGATTTATCATTCCTGTTCATTTTCTTCCTTATTTTGGTGGGCGACACGGTGGTGCAGTGGGCAGCACTCGTGCCTCACAGCTAGAAGGTCCTGGGTTCAATCCCAACACCAGGTGGTGGG
>JAQQAE010019915.1:0-10818 GCA_029823295.1 Pseudamia nigra | reverse complement strand
TATAAGGCGCAGTGTCATATTTGGACAAAATTGACGGCTTTTAGATGCGCCTTATAGTCCGGAAAATACGGTACTTATGAGAGTAGTTGTCTTGCAGAATACTATTTTACCCTTTTTCAGTTTCTTATGCACCTTATTCATTCACATTTGTGATGAAAAAAATTTACTTCTACTCAGTTACATTTTGCTCTGGCTCAATGAGTAAAAAATTAGTAAAAAAGAACAAAGTAATCAATTAAATATGAGCAGTACGAATAAACCGAATGACATAATGAGCAAAAGTGTACAAAATGAATCACAAAAAGATACACAAAATGAACAAAGGAATCAAATAATCAAGAATATTAAAAAAACGGAGAAAAGCAGTCAAGTGAATTGTAAAATTAACAGTGCAAATGAACAAAATAAGCAGCAAAATGAGCAAAAAGTAAATTAACAATGAATATCATAAAGCTATTAATGCTGAGAGAAGGTGGTCAAAATAATCAAGATGGTAGCAATGCAGCAAACAATAAAGTAAGCAACAAAATTAGTAAAAATTAACAAATTAAGAAGAAAGCTGGTAAAAAAAACTAATTATACAGTATATTATATTATTCTAGAATATGAGGTTGTAATAAATTCCACTTCATGAAGTTACTCACTACTTGAGTAGTTTACTGTTGGACACTTTTTTAGTCTTACCCAAGTACTCGTTTTTATGAGTACTTTTACTTCAGCTTGGTGGTAGGTAGAGTACATAGAAACTGTACTCAAGTAAAAGTACTGATACTTTATAATTTTTTGTGACTCAAGTAGGAGTAGAAGTGCTCCTAAACAGAAGTACTGTACTTGAGTAAAAATATAAAAGTAACTTGGAAAAAAACTACTCAAGTGATGAGTAAAATACATAACAGGGAATTTGTTACAGCTTCATATACTGATCATATTTCCATTTTTGTTCATTTTTTGTTGTTTTGATAATTTTATGGTCAAGTGCAACTGAGTACATTCATTTTCATCCCAAATGTAACTGCGAAAGAGAAGAGAGTACTTTTGGACGAACCTGTACTTTTATTTGAAAAAAAAAAACACCCAAGTACATGCAAAGGAGTAGATGCTCTTGAGTACAACAGTACCTACTGTACCTCTGATTATAAAGTAACAATACTTTGTACTGAGTACTGTTTCTGTGTACTCTAGCCACCTCTGGTGCACATATTCTTTCCCCTCAGTTCTCTACAAAGCTGCCTAAACAGCTGCTGCTTCCCAGGACAGCTGCTCATCCGTGCAAACACACACCACAACATTTTAACACACACACACACACACACTTTTCCTCTCCTCAGCCTCTTTCCAATCCTCTTGTATCTATCCCAGGTGGAATTGGGTTGAACAAAGGCATGATGGGAAGGGTGTTGTTTGGTGGGCTCGGCGGGGAGCTGAATCCTCCCCAAGGTGACCTGGGAGACGTGGAGGGGAGCGAGTGGAGGGCTTTGTCGGTATAATGGACTGGTGTCACTCTGGCCAGAGATGCTCAGCAGAGTAATGATATCATCTTGATGCTGGCAGGTAAAAACCACACAGCTGTAATTTATTTTTGTTGTTTTTTTTTCTCCTTTTGCTTCTTTTTCTCACCGCCTGAATTGAAAATGGACGTGGTCATTTTGTTGTATGTGTTTTGGGGATGTTTCATGACCCTTAATGCCCTTAAAAGTTATACTACACCAGCAATGGTGCAGACTTTATAGCGTTCCACTCTGTAATTACATTTTATGGATTCATCTGCACATTTATAGACAGTACACATTTATAATCATGTCTTATGCAGAGGTGGGTAGAGTCATCAGTAACAGTACTCAACAGCATTATAACGTTCAAATTTTAATGGCTCAAGTAGGAGTAAAACTACTCATAAATATCAGTACTTGAGTGAAACTACAAGAGTATGTCATAAAAGTCCATAACACAGAATTTATTACAGGTTTTTGTTCATTTCTATTACTTTACTTGGATATTTTGAACATTTCGAACTAATTTGACCACTGTGCTAAATTTGGCTCATTTTGTCACTTATTTTTGCCCATTTGTGTTCATTTTGATCATTTTCTTGATTATTTTAACCATTTTTTCTTTTTTATTTCAACCTTTTTTTTTACTCCTGCTCATTGAGGTGGAGGAAAATGTAACTGAGTAAAAGTACATTTTTTCATCACAAATGTAACTGAGTAAGAGTAAAAAGTACTCTGCAAAACAACTACTGTACTTCCAAAAGTACGTTGAAAAAAAAACACTCAGCTACAGTACATGTAAAGGAGTAAATGTACTTGAGTACTTCCCTCCTCTAGTCTCATAAGTACAGTACTGTGCTAAAAAAAATCCACTTGTAGTGGGACGTCCAGTCCTGTAAGTGGAGACAAGCAGAACAGACTGACACGCGCTGAATGAAATGTGCCTGAAGTCAGTGGTGTTCAACCGGTGGGTCGGGACCCAACACTGGGTCTCTGGACTTGTTCTGAGTAGGTTGTGAAATGTGTGTTGAAAGAAAAACTATGTACGTTTTATTGCTTTTTATCTAAAGTCTGACTCTTATTGACATGCTGCTGCTGTTGACACATTTCCTTGCACAGTTTATAGGATATCAATTTGTGCATTTTTTAATTATATTGTTCACATTTATTTTGTGGGTTATTATGTTCATTTTTCTTGACTGTTTTTATTGTTTTTTTGTGCAGCATTTTGTTCCTTAATTTATTGCAATTTTTTGCCGTTTAAGTTCAGTTCTGTTCTATTTGTTGTTGTTTTTTGCTTGTTTCGTTAATTTTTATGACTACTTTGGTTAGTTTGGTTGATTTTGTTGCTTATTTTCATTATTTTTTTGTTCATTTCTTTTCATTTTGTGGATTATTTTGCCTGTACTTTTCAGTGTTCACTTTTTTATCCCTTTATTCCTTTCTGGTTTGTTCTGCTTTATGCTTTTTGTACTTGTTTCCTCATTTTCTATTCTTATTATTCTTTATTTTAAACAATTTGTGACTAATTATTTGTGAACGATATTATATAAATAACATGCATTATTATTATTATTATTATTAGTAGTAGTAGTAGTAGTATTTTAATAAAGTGATGAAACTATATGCACATTTTGCTCAAAAAGATACTCAAATTATGCACTTGTTCTAGTACTACTTTATAAATAAAATACATTTACCCAGTTCAGATTTTAAAAAACGGGCCTCAAGTTGATGAAAACTTGGAAAATGTGGGTCATAACGCACTACATTTCATCATTTCTGTGCCAGGAAAAAAGAAACACATAGCCTTGTCCTTAAAATCAGAATCAAATGATGCTTCTTTTAGTTTAATTTCATTCTGCTTTGTATGTGAAAGTTAAAATTGAACTAATTTTTCAGGTTTTGCATTATTGGATTTGATGCACATGCACATAGACACAAATGATGCCTCTTTTAGTTCAATGTTGTCCCACTGTATGTGTGAAGATTAAAATAGAACTAATTGTTTGGGCATTTTGCTGTCTGTGTGTTTGGCTAAACATCCGAGCCGATACTCATGCACACAGACACAGCTGATGCCTCTTTTGGTGTCATTTTTTTCCTCACACAGAAAAACCCTGAAAAGTTACAGTGAAATGTGTCTACCTATGCTGTTTAGGACCCTTTAAAAGATTTTAACTGAGCCAGTAATTCAGAAATACATAGCCTCAGCCTTAAAATCACCATGAAATGCTTCTTTTAGTTTAATCTCATTCTGCCTTGCATGTGAAAATTTAAATTTAACTAATTGGAGATGATTCACGTGTACACAGATACAAATTATGCCTCTCTTAGTTCAGTTTTTTTCTGCTTTATCTGTGAAGACTAAAATGTGACTAACTATTTGGGCTTTTTGCTGAATATTCAAATCAAATACTCATGCACATAGTGGATGAGTATTTGACTTGAATACAGTGGGCACCTCTTTTGGTGTAATTTTCTTCCTCACATATAAATCAGAAAGAAATCAAACTAAATGAAGCATCATTTGTGTCTGTGTGCATGTGTATGGACTCTGAGAAAAACCACTTAATTGTTACTGAGAAATGTGTTTAACCAGATATTTTGCACTACATAAAAGATTTTACTCGACCAGTAATTCAGAAATACACAGGCTTATACTTAAAATCATCATCAAAAACAAAATTAAAGTAATTGTTTGGATTTTGGACTAAATAATGGAATTGATACATATGCATACAGACAGAAACCTCTTTTCGTTTAATTTTGTTCTGATGTATGTGTGAAGATTAAAATTTAACTAATTGTTTGGGCTTTTTGCTAACATTAAACTAATTACTAGAATTGATTCACATGCACACAGACACCAGTGATGCCTCTTCCAGTGTCATTTTCTTCCTCACATATAAATCAGAGAGAAACCAAACTTAAAGAGGCACCATTCATGTCTGTGTGCATGTATACGGACTCCTAGAAAAACCCTACCAGTAAAAAGGCTTTAACCAGACCAGTAATTCTGAAGCCTCATCACTAAAATCACCATCAAGAACAAAAGTGAACTCACTCTTCAGAGTTTGGGATAAATATTAGAGTCAATACACATGCACAGAGTATTCTGACGAGGGTTCGTTCAACCTGACAAACTAACCTGGTCTGGAGCAGGTTTTTTTGTGGGAGGATTAAACATCTCAGAGCTCCGCCCACTGAACCACTACTGACCAATCAGATCTAATAGAAGACCCCGCATAGCAAGGACGGTGGGTGAAAAAGAAAACACTGAGTTTTATGTAAAGGAAGAGTTAAATCTGCACATTATCTTTGACTCGAACCCAATCTTTTTTCTTTCTGATACAGAAAATGCTTTTTCTCTAATCATGAAAAATACCTGTTAAAACAGACTAATTAAAGCAGTGATGCCTTTGACATAGACAGACGATTTCCACCCAGTTTGTTTTACACTTTATATTCTATTTGTACATTTTTTTTCTTTCTCAGATTTTTATCCAGACTGAAAACTATAAAGTGGGTGGTAGTGGTGGCCTAGAGGCGAGAGCGTCAGGCCTGTGACTGCTTTGCTAGCCTCCAGGCCTTTAGGGTCGCCGGCTCGAATGGTTCGGACCCACATCACCACCGTAGGCACTTGAGCAAGGCCTTCAACCACTCAGATGCTCCCCAGGCACCACACAATGGCTGCCCACCACTCCCCCCGGGGGGCGGGTCAAATGCAGAGAAGAAATTTCCCCAGTGTGGGATAAATAAAGTCATAAAAATAAAATTAAAAACTATTAAAGGTCTGCCACCAAGCTTCAGAAGGAGAACTAAAAACATAATGTATGAGCATCTACTCTGAGGAACGATATTGTTCTAACCAGCTGCTATGACTGAGTCCAAAATATAAAACTGATCACCTGCAGAAAGACAAAAAAAAAATCAGTTTTTGTAATAAACAGGTGTTTCTTACGGTAAATCCTCCATGAGTAATGATCCTCATCAAAAAAACAGGCATGTAGTTCAGTGTTTAGACATAATTATCCTCCACGCCAGCACAAAATCATTTTGAGATTCTTAAAAATATCCATAAAAAAGATCGATAGTTGATCAAATCACCGTCTGTCTGCCCTGTCTTCACCACTGCTGACCTCAGCAAGCTCTGAAACTGAAGTGGTTGCCATGGCAGCTGTGGAGCAGCTGTTTACTCTATTACTTAGGTTCATATTAATAAAAAGTGAGATGAATAAACTTACATCAGTGAAGTACAGTGGTCATGTGATGTGCGGGATGAGAGCGCCTGTAAATTCAGTCTATTCAGTGTTTTAATAGTTCAGTAAATCTTTCTGACACTGAACAGAAATGTATCCATCTTTCACATCTTTTGTGTCCTTTTTGATTTGTTTTATTTTTTTAATTCCCCATATCTGTTTTAATTATAGTCCCCTCTGAGCAAATCTTTGTAAGTGGTATGTCAACAAAATAAAACCTTAAATTTTAACTTGACTCTATCCATTATTAATATTTGGTCATTAAAAATGGCCAAAATTGCCTATATTTTCACTTATAAAATACCTTATTTTTATATGACATCATTAAATGACAGAAAATTTGCAGTACATTTTTTTCTGATATTCATGTCAGCAATCTACAGCAAAAGTTTCCAATTGATATCTCTAAATTTAAATGTGTCCCCTATATCACCTGAGCGTCTTGCCTTAAGGACTTCAAAATTACCACTGTATCTGATTTTTTTAATTTTTTTTTTTTACTTTCATTCAATTAAATTTATGTCGCTCTTTTACATTACTTTTGATTAGAATTTGGCTAATCAGACAATCACAAGATGGCCGCCGCATTTGCCATGACAACGGTTGCTATTCACTATCTACAGTTTTATTATAGATGTGTGGTTTGGAGTTTGAATGCAAACTCACTCCTATTTGAATGTTATGTGTAGGTGTCAAAAATCGTCCAGCATCACCAAACCGTCTCTCTTGAAGGATTTCACATACAGTGGATCTCAAAAGTCGACACACCCCCGTTCAAATACCAGTTTTTTGTGATGTAAAAAAATGTCACAAAGATAAATAAATTCACAACTTTTTCCACCTTTAATGTGACCTATAACCTCTACAACACGATTGAAAAACAAACTGAAATCTTTCAGGAAGGTGAATTAAAAATAAATTCTGTATTTTTCAGATTACACGTTGCGGTTTTTTGCATAGTCTGGCTAGGGGAGTGACAAATATGCTGGAGAGACTTGTATATTAATAATTTCGAGCATTGGTCGTTTGTCACACTGAGGCTACACAGCTGTTCAGTCCCAATCTTTTGAATTCCTTCGCATTGTGGGTTTGGAAATGATCTGACTGGATTTGCTTAGTTAAATCCGGGTGGAGACTTTGTTTTTCGCCAGGCAGTGCATTTTGAAACCACTGGAATGCTACAGATTGGATAGAAAGGCTGCCTATGCTGGTGCAATTATTGACCACATTTAAGGCCCAAATTTCATATATTTAACACAATGTAAAAGATAATTAGGGTTGTCATGTTCACTTGAACATGAAGATACATCCCTTGAATAACTCACTAAATCTCTAGCAAGACAGGAATTTTGGAACTAGTTGAATCAATAATATCTCAGCCAGTTGTGTATTGTACACAATACTTGGGTACAATGCACAACATTTTAAATGTTTTATTGTTTTGACGTTGTGAACTGCTGAACTGCTGTTTGTTAAAAGCACCTGTGCAGTTATTAATAAAGTTTTTCTGTTGATCTAAGGTAGTATGTCTTTTTACGCTGTTACATACACTGTAATTAAAAATTGTCATTTCAACTAAAAAACTCGTCATAACTGACTGCTGCATTGTTTTTAAATTGAGGAGACCAACTAAAACATTAAAGTGTTGGAAAATTGTTGCTCTAACTTATATAATTCATAAGTTATCTTTTTCTGAATGCATTTTCTGTTGTTGGAGCAACAAAAAAAATACTGCACCAATAATAGAATTTAAGTTGTGCCAACAAAAGGAAACGGATTCAGTTGGAGCTACACTTTTCTAAAACTTGCATGTTTTAGTTGGTCTCTTCAATTTAAAACAATGTGGCAGTCTGTTACGATGATTTTTTAGTTGAAATAGCATTTTTTTTATTACAGTGCAGTTCAGCTCTGAATTGTGTAACAGCCTCTTACATGAGTGTGTAACAGTGGTCAGTGTGAATCAAAGGAGCCATGAGTGAAAATTAGGCTCCTCACTGAGGAAGGTGAATGTCAGGGGAGGAGAACGGTAGCACTTTTAGTAAGTGGGTCATTTTATTACCTCCCACACAGAGCCCCCTATTACCCACTCAGAGTGTGAACCGCCACACTGTAATTACTCACAATTAGAAACTTAAAGAGGCTTGGGGGGGAGCAGATTTGTGCCTTAATCTCCATCCATTTTACAGAGGACAATAAACGTTCAAAAGCAGCTCCTTCAAATCAATTAGAGCATCAGAACATGTTGTAACAGTGGGTTTGTTCTGCAGATGGAACAGTTAAAAATCAGACGCCGTTCCCTCCATTCTCACTCCTCGACAAGAGCAATAAGCTATGAATAATCTGCTGAATGACTAATGTGTTCTGTGTCCTTGCAGTCACTCTGATGTTTTAAGATGTAATTGCTCTGAAGAGTAATTTTGTGGCAAGTGCTTATGTCCTTGAACTACAGTTTTTTAGTCGCTGCCCTGGATTTAACACAGTAAAGTTTAGTTTTGCTTCAGCCATTCATGGTGTTCGGCATCTTCCAGGTTCACCCCAGATGTCAAAGAGTCAAACAAATTAAGTCAAAGCTACAAGTGCAAATGGAAATGTGAATGTTATTGTTCAGTGAGTTATGAACTCTTCAGTAGACAGCCAAGACAAATTCTGAAAATGGAAATTATGTATTTCTGTTTGGGACAAATGGACTAGGCTGAATCCTGGTAAAGTGGAAGATACTTCTGCATAATTAGCAACAAAATCAAGGTGTTGACTGCCCACAAAAGCAAAGTGCAGGAACTCATTGTTTGGTAAAATCTGATGTAAGACTGTAATTACACCTCAATCATGTCCCATTACTGTGAGGATGAGGCGTCCAATTCGCAGTAACAACAAAATTAAGGCCAAACCGACACAAACAGGAAGAAACAGTGTTTGAACTGGAAATGAGTGACACTTTGAAGCCCTCACAGAGCTCACAACTCCAACCCAGTTTTCAGATGCATTACAGCCACTTGTTATCTGTAGGATAGTCAAAGCACCATTCTCATACATCACATCAGTATTTAAAAAAAAATAGATCAAATTAACCCCTTCTTGAATCTGCACCTTATCCTGGTCGAGGGGTTTGTGTTCCTGACTGATCCTAGGATCTATGTGGTCACGGGTAATTCTCCACAGTAGTAAAAGTGATTCAGAAGACCCTTATGATTACGTCTTCCTGTGGGCCCCCCAACTGCAGGAAGGGTCATAAGGTTTCAGTGTGGTTTGGGTGGCGGCCATAGGTGGAGGCCGGGGTGGTCCAATCCCTGGTTGCTAAAACTGTCTCCAACTGGAAGGAGGCCTTGGGGCAGAGCTGTGACAAGCTGGAGGTATGTCTCTCAACTAGCTTTGGAACAGCTGGGGGACCCCCCAGAGGAGCTGGAGGAGGTGGCTGGGGAGAGGGAATTTTGGGCTTCTCTGCTTAAGCTGTTGCTCCGTGACCCTGACCAGGATAAGCAGAAGATGATGGATGGCTGGATGTTTTCTTCTTCTTGCAACACAGGTGGGGCGGTGCCCTCATACCCTCTATTGACAGGCCGCCACTGGTCATAATACTGTGCATGAACAACCTATGCAGTCATTTGGGTTGTAAGTGGGGGGAAGGGGCACAGTCTTGGTTCTTTAGTGCACAACATTAAACTCTGAATAAAAACAGCAGAATGGAGCTGCTTGTCATCTGGTCAGGTGGTCATGATAACATGAACTGCACCTGGATCCCAGTGAAATCCATCCCGTCTTCTTGATAAAGAACACCTCCCCTGTTTTATCATGACTATAGCACCCAATGTACAAGATGGTGCCTCTGTAAAGCCTCTACAGATATTTTTGTGTGCTGTCTTGTTCCCTTCAGACTCATCTTTTTTGTTGTTCAGATCTGACAGGCCAAGGTCAAACTGGCAGAAGGTGTTGAGGTGAGCACATAACCAAATATCTACACAACTCAACATCACACAGCTGCGTTTTGTTGTGACACAGTATCTGTCGGGAGACATTTGCATGTTTTTTTTAATTCCTCCGAGGCAGGAGCAGCTTCTCGTGTTGCTAATGGGTGGCAGCTTTTTTTGGCACTTCAAATGCCATTTTGGTTCTGTGATCAAATCCCTACTGCTCAGATGTCAGTCACTGGGAAAAGGCTCTGCTCTCCTGGTGGAGATCATTAGCGATAAAGAAGTTACACAATCTAGCAAAGGCAACAGTGACTCTGAAATGCACCCACTACTTCACACAGTTTACTGGGGGAACTTTCAGTGGGGAAAAGCCTCATCTGTTCTGACATCTGGTGTTTATTCCACGTTACCAGCATGACAGTTATTCAAGCATGTCACTGTAGAAATTAACATCAAACTCAGATGTCAGTCTTCGTTTCTGCTTTGTGAGTTTTCTTGATCTCCACCTTCATGGGGGCGTTTGTGGTTCATTAGAGGTCAACCTGTGAAAATGCAAAGCAGGTATTTGGAGAAAAAGATAATGAGCTGAAATAATAATAGTCATCCATCCATCATCTTCCTCTTATCCTGGCCAGGGTTGTGGCAGCAGCAGCCTAAGCAGAGAACCCCAGACTGCCCTCTCCCTAACTACCTCCTCCAACTCCTCTGGGGGTCCCCCAGGCATTCCTAAGCCAGCCAAGAGACATAGTCCCTCCAGGGTGTCCGGGGTCCACCCCAAGGCCTCCTCTCAGTTGAAGCTAGAACACCCAGCCCCCCATCTTCAGCTGCCACCCAAACAACACAGCACCGGACCCTTACAACCCTTCCTGCAGGTGGTGGGCCCACAGGAAGCCATGGTCACAAGGGTCTTCTGAATCACTCTTAGTCTTTAAAAAGCCATATTTGTGAAGTTTAATCACCTTGACTAAACTAGTGTGGCATTGGTGTGTGAGTTTGCAAAAACCATGTGGGACTTTTCTCTGGTCCTCTCCCCAATCTGAACAGTGATGAGATGTTTTCATTTAGAGCATGTCATCATTTAACCGCTGGCTGTCGAAGTGGTGTCCAGAAAACAACGTGGGCTTCATTGATAATTGAAGTCCTTCTGGGTAAAGCCTG
>JAQQAE010019914.1:0-10818 GCA_029823295.1 Pseudamia nigra | reverse complement strand
CTGGATGAGTCACCAGTTCATCGCAGGGCTGACACATAGAGACAGACAACCATTCACGCTCACATTCATGCCTATGGGCAACTTAGAGTGACTGATTCACCTCCCTCAACCAAAGGGTGTGGGAGGAAGCCGGAGAACCTGGAACCCACACAGACACGGGGAGAACATGCAAACTCCACACAGAAAGGCCCCACCATGATCGAACCCAGGAGCTTCTAGCTGTGAGGCACGAGTGCTACCCACTGCACCACTGTGTCGCCCTCTCTGAAAATCTCTCAGGAAAAAAAAAAGGGAATACATTTTTTGTCATGAGTCATCATGGTCTTAAACATTTTATTTGGACCCTCTAATACGTGATCTGGTGGTCCATCTTTAAAAACCTTTCGCTCTGTTTATAAGCTATTTCTTGTTTTGTTGAACATGGCCTCGCCAACGGTGTTTGGCATCAGCTGTCCTGATATGAGAGCCACTAGGTGGAAAATATTCTCCACGTTGTCCTTCGTTTATACTCCATGAGGAGAAAATGATTATTTGGCTTTGACGCAGCAAGCATCTGCACATGGCCTTGACTTCTTCCTGAAATACATCACTTCCGTCTTCTACAATATTTTTAAAATGTGCAAAGGTAAAAGAACAAAATAAATCAGATTCTGTAAACTTGCTTGTTTTTTTTTTCACCAAATCAGGTGATTAGGAGTGGCCACTTCTTTGTTCAGTCAGAGTTTTATTGTCTCCAGGGAGGCAATCTCAGTGGTGGGGTTTCTCTGTTTTTGAGTTTGAGGGTGTGAACACATTTTGTCCCCCCATCAGTGACTCCCCGTCTCCCCTTTGCTTTTCTAGGTCCAATGTCTTTGTTAATCTGTCATTGTAAATAGAAATAGCGGGTGGCGGGAATGTGTGACACATGATCACCTTTTAGAAACTGAGGAACCTTTTTATATTACTTTTCATGCAGTTTTTGACAATTTCCTGCCTTGTCCTTGATTTATTTTTGGTGAAACAAAACAGAGTCCATGGCGTGTGGTTTTTTCTTCCATCGACTGGACTGGAAATTTGGTTGAAAACATTTCACCACCCATCCGGGAAGCTTCTTCAGTTCTGTGTGTCTTCAGTCCATGATTGAAGACACACATTGCACATGGACTTGTCATGAGGTTGGGATGATGTGTGCATACCCGAACACTGCCCCTTAATTTTCCTGTCATTATTTTTGTTTCCATGTGTTTACAGTAACATATCGATTTCTGTAATGTAATTCTACTTTTCATTGTGGTTGCTGATGTTGTCAAATGCCTCAAATGGCGAAAAAACTGTATATTTTACTCGAGTTCAGTACCGGTCTACATGCTGCTTGTTTGTTTTCTACAGCTCTTCCTATTTTTAGATTCATTAAAATGTGAGCAGATGTACCAGTGATGCAAACTTATCAAGGGTGAAAAAAATAACAATTCCCCATTAAAAAATTTTTATATGTATACATCAGCTTTAAAATCTGCATTTGCAGTCAGTCTTTGCACAGGTTCAGAAGTGTCCAGCTCCAAAAAGGATGGATATTCCACTTAAAATTTTTACTGAAACTAGAGCTAAAAATGTTCCTATTTAAAACATCCTTATCTTCTATCAAGAATCATGATAAATGCCCAATCTTTATTTTATTCAAGTTTAAAATATTTGGTCCTGAGTGAAAGTAGAAAGAAACCACAGTTCAGGCAGGATGCTCTCATCTGATTTAAACGTGTTTACAAGAGCTTGTTCGCATTTATTTTGGTGGTGACTCTGCTCAAGAGATGCTCTGGGAGCAAAGCCTGCCACAAATGACCGGAGATCTCTAACCCCCCCTGGCAGAGCCTGGAGTCGTAATTTTATATGACAAAACTAGAGTACAGAAGAAATATGCTTTGGATTTTTTATATTATTGTTTATGAAGTGTAATTGAGAAAGAGGTTGGGGAATTTATCAGATTTGCAGGCAAGCGATAGTTGCACATGCAGAGAATGAAGATGGTGAGAAATTAAAGCTGCAATACATAACTTTTTTAGTCATAATTGTTGAAACTTTCACTAAGTTCCAGTACTGGGACATTAATAGTCATGTGGGGGGAAAATGGCTCCTTTTGTATCACCTACAGCCTATAATATGATTTTCAAAACTCTACAGCACCTCCACCGCTCCTGTTGAATTCCACCAATGAGTGACAAGTGGGCTGTCAATCATCCTCATGTACACGCTCGAGATACTTCTCTCGCATGCAGCATTTGTAACAAGAACATGCTAGTGCAGCTGTAGCGTGTATATGAGAAACAAAGAGCTAAATCACCAATTCGTCCCTTAGCTGAGGCTTGCACAACAAGATAGAGTAAAACAAAAACAACCGTGGCTGGTTGGAGCCAGCATCTCCGGTCCTCTGTGACTGGTGTTCAGCTCTGACCGACTGCTGCTCCTGGTGCCTCCAGTGCTCCGTGACCTGTGTTCGGACATAGGCTGCTGATCAGATCCCAGTCACAGAGGACCGGAGATGCCAGCTGTGACCGTGAGCAGCAGTAAGATAGAGCCTTCACCTTTGGCACTCTGGGACTGGTGTCCTGACACGGGACCCAACCAGCTCCAAACACTGGTCACAGAGGACAGGAGGTATGGAAACTGATCAACAGGCCTTGCTCTGATATGTTTGTGTTTGTGATGCCCGTGGTTGTTCTAGTGATCGTAGTTGGGGAAAACAGGAGAAAGAGGAGGTTGGAGAATGAGAGCTGTAGGTGTGAAAATTTTCAGGCTAAGTCCTGGATTTTCCTCAAGTCACATACTGCAGCTTTAAATGAGCAGCTGATAAGAGGTGTGCAAGTGATTGGGCAGAACATTGGCATATACCTCGGCACCTGCCTGAACAACACACAGGATTCATTTATTTGTAGTCAAATTAGCAAGAAGATGAAAAAATTAAAAAATCAGTATGATGGAAACAAAGTCTATTCTGTTCTGTTCTATTCTATTTTGCTCTATCCTGTTGTGTTCAGTTGTATTCTATTCTTCATGTCTATTCTGTTCCGTTCTATTTCACTCTATTCTATTCTTCTTGTCAGTCTTGTTGAGCAGATTTCTCTGAACTGGTCGTACTGAAAGTTTATATAACCTCTGATGTAAAACAAAAGCTGTGAAAATCTTCTTCTTCTTTTCTTTTCGGCTGTTCCCCTCAGGGGTCGCCACAGCGAATCATCTGCCTCCATCTCACCCCATCTCCTGCATCTTCTTCTCTCACACCAACTACCTTCATGTCCTCCTTCACCACATCCATAAATCTCCGAAAATATAAACCTTAAAATCTCCCAAAGATGTATTTTCACAGTATGGTACATTTTTTTTTCTATATTACTTTTGTGACTAAAATACACCAGCTGGTGTTGCGATTACAACTGCAATGAATTAACTGCACAGAATTAACTGCTCCTGGTGTCTGTAAAGTTTCCAGATGAGTAAAACTGCAACAAAGCTGACAAAACGCTAATATTCCTGTGACATTTGGGTTTTCTTATACATTCTCTACATTAGCAAATAGGAAAAAAATAACCTGTGACTTCACCGTGAACTGCTAAAAACTCCTTGCTCCCTGTCAATGCCTGCTTCACTCTTAACCTTCCTTCCACCTCTGCCGCTCCCCAGGAGTTGTATTAATAATATTACTGGCAGGGGGCAACGGACCAGGGTCTATGGGCTGCCCTGGTGCTGCAATTTAGAGTCATAATGGCAACCAATGAATGAATACGTGCCAGGGGGAATCCCACAGGTCAGACCACAGGGGTAAGGTCAGCAGGCACAGCTGCAATAACCTCCCACCACTCGCTTTATTGGCCTCCTCCGATTGGGTTTTTATTAAATCTCCACTTCACACAATTGTTCCGCCTAGACTCTGAGTCACTAAAAAGCCTCTAAGACATGACAAACGGCCTGAATTAAAAAGCACATGATTAAACACAGTGCAATAAATGACACCACAGTATCATTTGCAGATTTTTAATCAGTTTCAGTGGAAGATGACGTATAAAGAATAGAAAACGTGAAAAAAAGAGGCACTGTTTTTGGTGAACAGGACCAAATGAAGTTGGTAACACTTTACAATACGGGCACATTCATTTAGGAGAGAAGTAGTAATAAGCATTAACAGCTGACTGGTTAAAAACACACTCAAGACTCAAATATTGGCATTTATTTGCTGCTACGTTCGTGTCGGTGCTGGATTTCAGTGACTGGATATTTCATTTATTGCACATTTCTGTTTTCTGTGTTTGTGTTTATATGCAACTTGTTTTCTTCATGCATGAATATTTTTGTGCTGCTGTTTTGACCTAGACACCAATGAAAAAGAGATTTTTCATCTCAATGAATTCCTGTCCCACTTAAATAAAGGTTAAATTAGAAAAAAATCTAATTCATATTTTAATTACTAGATACTATATCAGTTCACAGGTATAGATTTCAGCTGGGATGGTGGGGGATTCATCATCCTCAATATTACATTGTATACATCACAACAAAGCAAATTATTTAACTTGTGTATCTTGAGTTTCTACCCACAATTTTTTTTTTTTAATCCCTTTTCATTGTTCATTGTTGAACTATTTTGGCCATTTCCTGAATCATTTTATTCACATTTGACCATTTTGTGTAGTTTTTGTGCAGTGCTGTTAATTTCCTTTAGTTCCATTTTACTTGGCTGCTTTGTTTGATTTTTATTCATCTTGTCATTTGCCTTATTCTTCATTGTGTTGGTTGTGTTCATTTTGGGGATCGTTTTTGGTTCAAATTCAATTATATTGTTAATTTTTGTCATAACTTTGTTCATTTTTTTTTCTACCTTTCTTGATTATCTTGTTTGTTTTTTATTGCATTCATAAATTTATGTTTAAAACACACAAAGTGATGTGTTAACAATTCACCAGAGCACAGAAAATGAAGTGTTCAACTCTCAAAATTCAGTAGGATCCAGAGGTGCCTGACTAAATGTCTCTGAATCCTACATCCCTGTTAATTATAACCTTACAATAAACAACTATGATTAATTGACACATTATATTCAATCCTTACTATTGGATTTAATGTATACAGATGAACACCAGTAGTAACCAATTACTATATAGACAAGTGTAATACTAATTAACTATTAAAGTTTATTGACAACTATCTAATGTGTACTAATGTACCTTTGTTTTCATGACTGTATTATGTTTTCCTGAGTCATTTTAATAAACACAGTGAACTGATTGTAACCCTTCAAGAAAACCAAGTACACAGAGGTAGAAAACAGTTTTTGCATCACTGCGTTTGGCCGTGATCTGCTCCGTCGTTACTGTAACTATGAGTAAACAAAGATAGTCATGCATTTTTTGGCTTGTGCGACTAACATTCCGGAGTGACACATCACTGGGAAAAAACGGCAGTTTCTTTTGCTCGGATTTGTTTTTGTTACAAATTTGTGTTCATTTTCTTCATTTTGTTCAGTATTTATCCATTTGCTGCTTATTTTCTCTTTCATTTTAATTATTTTGTTAATTGTATTTCATTTTTGGTAATTAGCTGTTGTTGTTTTTACATACTGTGAATATTTTGTTCATGATCTTAATTAATTTGTCTTGTGAATTTTAGTGCAATGATCAAAATGTGCAGATTTTGTCCAAAACAACAGTAAAAATAAGACAAGTGACACAAATAAAATACTCAAGTGATCTGTGAGAGTGACGTAGAAAAAGTTCAATCACAAAATCGTATTTCTTGTACAAAGTCGTCCAGCAAACAGATAAAAAGACAACCTTTGGCATAAAAAGAGCTACCGTGTCAAGCACCATGTTCTGCATATTAAAGGCGGGAAATTGTGAGTATCAGGGATAAACCAGGTGTCGCGTCTTTTTAGCTTGTTTGATCCATTTCCTGAAGTACTTGAGCTCCAGAGCTCTGGCTGTACGAACTGAAGGCGGGTCTTTGTCGTTCTTGTAGCGCAGGTCCAAGTGATGGGCTCCGTCAGGAATCAGAATGGAAACCAGAGACTCAGAAATGTTTTGAGTCACTCCCCCAGATGACCATGGGTCCAGTCCTCCATTACTGAAATATTACATTACAGATATCACATTAACAGAAAATAAACAAAATAGGATGCAGAATGATCCAAAAATAACCAGGGAAATAAACAAAAATGATCAAATTAAGAAGAAAGTTGTGCAAAGATTAAATGTCATTATGTACATTAGGGTATATGATGTAGGTGCTGTTACCATGGCAGCCACATGTGTGTGTAGATGCCATTATCATGGCAGCTGTGTGTGTGTGTGTGTGTAGGTGCCATTATCATGGCAGCTGTGTGGGGGTGTGTGTGTGTGTGTGTAGGTGCCATTATCATGGCAGCTGTGTGTGTGTGTGTGTGTGTGTGTGTAGGTGCCATTATCAGGGCAGCTGTGTGTGTGTGTGTGTGTGTGTGTGTGTGTGTGTGTAGATGCCATTAACATGGCAGCCATAATGGATTTTTGTGAAGACTCCAAATGTAATAATGACATTTCTGAGTTAATTTGGGGGAATAATTTTTCACTTCACACATTTTTGCTCATTTGTTTTTTGTTCTTTCTGTTCGTTATGTGGACGTACTGTTTTTTTTGTGTGGCATTGTTTCATTTTGCACTACTTAATTATTTTGTTCATTCTGTGGATATTTTTTCCCTATTATGTTTTTCATTTTGTTTTTGTTGATTTACTGCTTCTTGTGCACATTCTGATTTAAGTTTTTAAACACCACAGTCTGCTTTTGACAATTTCAGATCATTATGTGAAGTCTTGCACATTTTAAACTTTTAGCTGGCTAATTGTTGTGATTGTGTTAATTTAATGGTCCCTTCACAACTATGTGTAAAAGACAAAAATTGATCAATTTACAATTCAATAAGCTCAGAATTTCCAGGTAGATCCAGAGATGTCCAACTAAACTGTTGTACTCTCTTATTCTACTTGACGTTATTTGCTGAAAATCTTAACTTTTACAAAATACCCCACCCCCAGCTTGTAATTATGTTAAAATACCCTGTCCCTAACACACTATGGTAAACCTGTCACTATGACTTCTGACCTAAAGGAGGTCAAAAGTCTAGGTGGTGTTTTAAAATACCACCTAGACACAGTCGCCATCATCGTCACACCGAAGCGAAGCAAGAAGATGAGCACACATCTATCTGACCTAAAGGAGGTCAAAAGTCTAGGTGGTGTTTTAAAATGGCTGTTTACCTGAAGATGATGTTGCTGTGGGAGGCGATCTCCTTCCCTCCGTACACCGTGCCTGCCCAGTCAGCTCGCGGCCTCACACCAAACACAGCGTTGCACTTGTCAGAGAAGGCCTGGTAGTTCCACTCCTCAGGTTCAAACATATCCTGCACTCCGTCTGTGCACATGGGCATCACCATCTCCGTGCAGGCCTGGGAATGAGGGATTAAACACACATTCATCCTGACAGGTAAGGCTGGACACTGACACATCTGTTCAGCTATTTATTCAGCATGACAACACCAATCCCCGCACGGTGCGTTAGCGTACCTGGTAAAACCAGCCGAGGGCACCCAAGCTGCCGGTCGCTGTTTGAGATATGTTCAGACAAGACGTGGCTCCAGTGTAGTTGTAGTAGACTTTTGCTGCTTGGGAGATGCCGTGCAGTAGATGGTAGTCTGACACAGCGGAATGAAAACTGAGATACTTGCACACCACCTTAAAATAAAAGTATCACACATGAACAAATGCCAAAGTCATTACAGAATAGTGCACTCATGTCATTAACCTCCACATCAGTCGGTCTGTTACTTTCCAAATGCAGTTGCTGACCAACTGATTTTGAAAAAAAATTTCAGGCAAGGTTAAAAATGGCAGACGTGACCGAATTTTGGTGATCTGGATTGTGAATGCAGAATTGTAAAGATTACAATTGTTTTGTAATGATTGGTTTAAAATAATTGGTGTAAATATAATTAGCCCCAGCTGGTGTCTGTTTGAGGAACTGCAACTTCAATTTCCACATGGGACACACCACCAGTTTTTACACTGTGGGGAAATTAACCTGCCTCGGTGGAGGTGTGCATCTTTTGAGGGGTTACCAACTTTGAGGCAGATTTTCATAATCATTCATCTGTGAGTGACAATGTCAGATTTTGGCACATGTAAAATTACTCACCATCCGTTTCTACTTTTGAGCTAACAACTGTCTCGCTGGCAGCCTTCAAACTTATTCTATACTGAGCTGGGATAGTTTTTTCTAAAAAGGGTCAACTATTCCCAACATTAGCTTTGAAACTTGTGTTCCAGCACAACGTGGGCCAAATGGCCCTAGTGTGAGTTATAACCTTTGAAAGAAAAAAAGAAGTGTTATGACTTTTTGAGGCAGGACTAAAAGTTGGTTAGATTAAAATCCAGGGCTGATTTCTGAAGATGGAGCCAACTTTGGTGCAGTGTCACATGACGTTCTTATATCGTGACACTACCCATTTTTGGTCATTGTCTTTATTTTGTTAATTTCTGCTTTTGCTTATGTGCTCATTTCAGTTAATGTTCAGGATTATTCTACTAATTATTACTCTGCTTGGCTTGCGTTGGAGTGAAGCAAAGCAGGGGCCAAAAAGCGCTGGATAGCCCCATATTATTCCTTGTCACATGCAGCAGAAATGCAGAAAAAGCCAGGCTGAGACGAGCCGAGTTGAATTAGCACAAACAGAGGAATGGGCCAGACGTTAGCATTAGCTCACGTCACCCTTCGCCCTCCTTCAGCTCTGTGCTTTTGACCAAATATGACCATTTGTGGCTCCAAAAAGTTAGGATGTAGGCCAAAATGCACACTGAGATCCACAGACAAGCTTGTTCTACTTTTATACCATCTATGATCTGTGGTGTGGAGAGTAATCACAAATTGTATTCAAGTACTGTGACTTTATAATCACGAGTCGCCCGGCTGAGCGCTTGAAGCACATTCCCCGAACAAATGTGACCTGTCCTCCAGAGCGACTAATACACGTTTTTTTCTTCTTCGTTATGCCTTTTTTGGCTCATGCGACTAACAACCCAGAAAATACGGTAAATAATTTTGACCATTTTTGCTCATTTTCTTCATTTAGTTGACTTTGCTCCAATTGCTTTATTTTGTTCATCTTTATTAGCTTGATTATGTTCATTATTTTTGCTAATTGTTTATTTTCTTCAATTTTGTCAGTTACCCTTGCTCATTTTTGTTAATTTGCTTAGTTATCTTGCTTATTTTTGCTCATTTTGTTGCTTACCTTGTTGAATGTGTTCCAATTTTGCTGGTTATCTTGTTCACTTTTGTTCATTTACTGATCACTTTGTTCATTTTTGCTGATTTTGTCAATTTGGTTGATCCCAGGTTCAATTTTACTGGTTATTTTGTCACTGTTACTAATTCACTTGATAATTTTGTGCACATTTCTTTGTTTGTTTGGGGTTTTTTTGCTCATTTTACTCTTACAAATTGAGATGTAGCCAAACGTACAGTTTTTTTTAATCACAAATGTAACAAAGGGTAAAAAGTATCCTTCACAATAACTTCTCTCAGGACTACATTTTTCACCCAAAAAGTATTCAAGTACATGTCATGAAGTAAATGTATTTTAGTACTACCCACGTCTGTCTATGGTACAGAGTGAACCTTTAAAAATTCCTTCTCTCTGTAAAAGACCATGTTGTCCAGGGATTTCTGACATTAATTCCCATAACTCAAGGATATTTTCAAATTCTCACTGCCTTTTAATCAGACATGGGTGTATTTTCAAACTCTGCGAGTATTCCCAGGTTGTGCTTCACACATGTTCTTTGATACTTTAAAGAGAAACATTTTCCAATTCCCTAAACTTCGGAGCTGTTTACAAGAGTTGCCTTTTTGTGGCCTGCAAAGTGTTTCTCCACATAAAACATGGTGGCGCCTGATTTGCATATGAAATTGAATGAACTTGAATTTATTGCTCTGATCTTGGCACGAGACGAAGCATCCATCTATTTAAAGCAATTTATCAAAATCATGTAACATTTTTTTCGTTTCTCCTCGCCCACACTGGTCTGAACGGTTGGTTTCTCAGCCGAATGCGAGTGTGAACGATAAACATTTGAGTTTTAGCTTTTGTTTGATTTCGGTACATGTTGGTATGGTGGCAGTGGCAGAGTTGGCTGTTGTTCTACGCTCTTTGTGAGAAACTGGGCTTTCTTGTTTGGAGGCTGGAGGGGAGCTGCGCTGGTGTGGAGTCTCGGTTACCAAGGCTTTTGTGTGCGCGCTGGGGAGGAGTTGGTGGTCGATGGATGAGGAGGGCCACAGACATGTCCAACCAAAGATTTATACCGTGAAAAAAAAAAAAAAAAAAAAAAAGAAAAACACTGCAATTGCTCCAAAGCATCTTCTCCTTACTTTTCAGATAGGATTAGGCTTATACATTCATCTCTGCCAACAGATTTCCCTCCTCTAAGCCCTCAATACCCCGTTCTCACACTCACTCACATAATCACATTAGTTTTGTCATTAAAAAAGCTCCTCTTTGCACCCACTGCCTAAACCGCTTAAACCACCCATAGGGGTCGCATACATTAAAGACGAGGTGCCAGAAACCTTTAAATGGCCATTTAGGATTTATTTCAGCCAACACAATGCATCTGGATCTGTTCGGTGATTAAATAATAAATAAATACACAAACAAAAAATGTATCACACGAGTAAAAAGTATGAGACTGCTGCAGCGAGGGTTGAAGCGGATCATCTTATGATAACTTTTTAAGTCCTACCCAGTACTACCAAAGCGCACCTAAAGT
>JAQQAE010019913.1:0-10819 GCA_029823295.1 Pseudamia nigra | reverse complement strand
AAAGTATGTATTACACACCCCTACCTGCACATTTATTCATTATTATTATTTGAAAAAGAAGTTATGTTAATTATCTGCAACGTAATGCATGAAATTAGTTCTACAAATGATTTATAATGTATTCTTACCTTGGCTTATGACTTGGTCGTGTGTCCGTGGACACTGCACACGTCCATAACTGTGAACAACTCAAACTCCAAAAAATGTCTCAGGCGATTATTTTAAGAAGGTGTCGATATTAATCATTTCAGAACAAGTGAGGTTTGACATAGCTGACGGTGCAGGTGCGATTAAAGGACAAGTACCATGTTTAATGGGGTTTGGTTTCTCTGTAGTTTCACTTCTACACGTGTGACTGTAGCGTGTTCAACCCTACATACATGACACGCACCACCGATCACGTGCCATTTATCTCCTACCGACCCACACCTCTGTCACAATCCAGGTGGTGACCTTTTTTTTGGCCAGGCCGTGTAAATCCAAAGCATGTGATGACATGAACAGTCTTTACTGTGACGTGCTCTTCACTCATTGACCTGAAGGTGGCGATAAACACATGGATCAGAACCAGAGAATGTGGTGAAATGTAGACATGTAGCAGAATAAAAGGATGAAATTCCCTCGTATTTATTTAACCCTTGCTGTAGTATTTGGGTCAAATTGACCCTTTGTTATATATTTATAAGGAGAAGCTGCCTATGAGAAGGCAGTACACACAATCAGACATCAAGTAAAAGGAAGTAGAAGTACTCATAAATAAAAGTACTTGAGGTAGTGAGTATCTTTATAACACGGAACAGACTCGTTTGACCTTTTTTGGGTGATTTTTGCGATTTATTTTACTTTATTCTGCTTTGTTCATTTTTCCTCATTTGATTATTTTTTTCTTTTTGCCTATTTGGTTGATTTTGTTGCTTGTTTTGTTGCTTTTGCAGGACGACTGTTCATTTTCCTTCAGATTTTTTCATTTTCTCTGTTATTTTTTTTATTTTGCAGGTAGTTTTGCTTCTTTCTGTGCAGTTTTGTTTATTTTCTGAATTATTTTGCTCATTTTCTTGGTTATTTTGTTCAGTATGAAGAAAATTTTCATCCTTTCATTTTTAAGTATTTTGTTCATTTTGTTGATGACTTTGTTCCTCTTTTTTTAATGTTATGGATAGTTTTACTTCTTTTTGGTTCCGTTTTAGTCATGTTTGTTGATGATTTTTCTTGCTTTCTTCACTTGGAGCAAAAGTAAAGTACTCTGCAAAACAAGTACATGTAAAGGAGTAAATGTATTTGAGTACTACACCTGTGAGGGCGGAGTAACATATTCATTTAACACCCACAAGTCAAGACAATACAGGAGTTAATCATTTGGACTCGTATTCGTTTAGTTTTGCGACACCACCTCCTCAAATTCAGGGGAAGGACGACGACGGCGGATTTATCTAAGATTAGAGGACAGAGGAGAGACGAACAGAAGTGTTGCGATGGACTAATACGAGGATGACGTGAATTTTGGAAACATGGACATAATTTGGATTAAGAAGCCCATGAATCTGAACGGTGGGTCATCAAGTCGAGACCATCCAGCAGGAACCTTTGGTGGGTTCTCTGGGGGTTCGGTTCGGTTCCGTTCCGTGTGACATACGTACGCGGTTTCAAAGAAATGACCATGAACATGTGTGATGTCATATAGAACCTCTTTGTGTATGTAACGGTCTCTCTCTGTTTGTCTCTCGTCCCTTTGCCGCCGCCCGCCCGCCACCGCCAGAGGAGCGCGCGCAGCGGCCTCGGCTGCAGCTGAAGCCTCGGACGGTGTCGGAGCCGCTGAACCAAGTCGCCAACCCCAACTCGGCCATCTTCGGAGGAGCTAAGCCGCGAGAGGAAGTGATCACCAGAGAAAAACCATAAAGACTGAGCTGAGGGCGGGAGGAGGGGGAGGGGCTTAACCCAACGCCACAGCTAGCATTCCTCCTGACAGACAGAGCGAGCGACCGCGGACTCCGCCTCCTCTTCTGTTTTTCAGTTTGAGCAGAATATTTATTCTCTGACAGTAAAACACAGATCTGTAAAACACAAACACAACGAGCTGCTCGTCAGTGCATGTCTCTGCCCCGCCCCTTTTCCACAGGTCCCGCCCCTTCACCCCCATCGCTTCACTGTCGTCATGCCTGCGTCATCCCGTGGCCCCGCCCCCTCCGCTCCAACCGCTTTTTGTACTTTCTAGTCGTTTGGCAGAAATCAGCCCCGCCTCCTTGCCCCGATTGGTCAAGATGGAGCCTTTTTTTTTTTTTTTAACTGCTGGGTGGGCGGGGCTTCACCTGCAACGTCCTGCTGCTGGTAGGACCGACCAATCAGAGTGAAGGAGGGCTGAGAAGCTGCGTGTGTGAGATGTTGTGTTCAGGTGTTGTGGGAAAACCAGAATTGGTCACAAAACAGGAAAAAAAAAAACAAAAAACAGCCAAAATGTTGGATTTGTTTCGTCTCCGGACCCCCGAACCAAAACCAAACCCCACACCGTGAACACAGCAGCCCCTCTGATTGGTCGTCTGGGGCTGATGATGCGGTTTAAACTGACCAATCAGATGCAGCGATCCCAGGAGGTGATAAAGGACAGCAGAATGAGCCTTTATTTGACTAAAATAAAAACCCTTATTCAGATTAAAATCCCCCTCATGTCCTGTTTTATTTTGAAAACCGTGAAATGAGCCTTTATTTCCTCCGACGCTGGAATCAGAAACTGTCCCAGATGTTTTTTCAGAAAATGAAAAGAACAAACAAAGTGAAACGAATGGGTTTTTTATTGTAAACTTTCCATTGAGTTGAATGGTCCACAGCGAGTGGATCGGCTGCAGCAGAGACTTGGTGGGTTTTAGTTTTATTTTGACAGGGCATCTGTATTTCAGAATAAAAGTGTCTTTCCATGTGTTTATTTTTCTTCACTGTTTATGGCAATAAAACTGTCAAATCCATCGTACGTCACATGATCATCATTTGTCCAATCCGTGGATGCGACTTCGGGGAGGGGTCACTTCATTTGATTTTTACTTTTTCTTCCAAATGGAAAAGAATAAAGAATAAAGCTCGTCTTCCTGTGTCTGATGTTCATTTCACTACATCTGAGTCTGGGTTTCTCAACGGGCGGCCGGCTGCCACTGTGAGACCCTCCACTCGGGATGTTTTTCAGACGATCATTCAAATGTAAAAAGATAAAAACATGCATTTTATTTGTCAAATCTAAGTAGAATCTCAGCAGGATGTTTAGTGTTTCATCATTTCTACAATGTTGTGTATGATTCTACACAGGAAACAAACCGCTGCCTTTGTGATGCACCGTGTCACATACTGTCAAACACGGTTCCAACTGAGAGGTGGTTGTGTTCACAGATGGAGCCCATGGTCGTCTGTTGTTTCATCTACTGGTTTGTTGGTTCGTCACTTGGTTTGTCGGTTGGTCGTCCATCTGTTGGTTTGTCTGTTAGTTCATCTGTTGTCAGTGTCTTGGTTTGTCCGTCGGTTGTTGGTGTGTCTGTTGGTTTGTCTGTATGTTGGTTCGTCAGTCGTCTGTTGTTTCATCTGTTAGACAGTCAGTCATCTCTTGGTTTTTCTGGTGGTTGTCTGTTGGTTTGTGTTTTGGTTTGTTGGTTCGTCTTGGTTTGTTGGTTGTCTGGTGTGTCTGTTGGTCGTCTGTTCATCTGTTGCTTTGTCTGTTAGTAGTCTGT
Source organism: Pseudamia nigra (assembly GCA_029823295.1). Taxonomy (NCBI): domain Eukaryota; kingdom Metazoa; phylum Chordata; class Actinopteri; order Kurtiformes; family Apogonidae; genus Pseudamia; species Pseudamia nigra. The sequence continues at coordinate 7,112 of JAQQAE010019913.1, read as the reverse complement.
TTCATCTGTCGGTCTCTTGGTTTGTCTGTCGGTTGTTGGTGTGTCTGTTGGTTTGTCTGTATGCTGGTTCGTCTGTTGGTTGTTCATCTGTTAGTTTGTTAGTTCATCTGTTGGTTTGTTGGTCGTCTGTAGTTTCATCTGTTAGTCTGTCAGTCATCTCTTGGTTTGTCTGGTGGTTGTCTGTTGGTTCGTCTGTTAGTTTGTTGGTCATCTATTGGTCGTCTCTATGTTTGTTCATCTGTTGGTTGTTGGTTTGTCTGTCGGCCGTCTGTTGGGTCGTCTGTTTCATCTGTTTGTCGGTTGTCTCGGTTTGTTGGTTCATCTGTCAGTCATCTGTTGTTTCATCTGTTAGTCAGTTGTCTCCTGGTTTGTCAGTTGTCTGTTGGTTGTGTGTTGGTTTGTCTGTCGGCCATCTGTCAGTCTGTTGGATCGTCCGTTTCATCTGTCAGTTGTCTCTTGGTTTGTCTGTTGGTTCGTCTTTTGGCTGTCTGTTTCATCTGTCAGTCTGTCGGACATCTCGGTTTGTCTGTTCGTCTGTTGTTTCAGCTGTTATTTCGTCTGTCAGTCGTCTGTTGGTTCGTTTGTTGGTTGTCTGTTGGTTTGTTGGTTTGTCTGTTGGTCTGTGTTGGTTTGTTTGTTGGTTTGTCTGTTGGTCGTCTGTTGGTTTGTCTTGGTTTGTTGGTTCGTCTGTTGGTCTGTGTTGGTTTGTTGGTTCATCTGTTGGTTTGTTGGTTCGTCTGTTGGTTTGTTGGTTCGTCTGTTGGTCTGTGTTGGTTTGTCTGTTGGTCGTCTGTTGGTTTGTCTGTTGGTCGTTTGTTGGCTTGTCTGTCGGTTTGTTGGTTCGTCTGTTGGTTCGTTTGTTGGTTTGTTGGTTCGTCTGTTGGTCTGTGTTGGTTCGTCTGTTGGTTTGTTGGTTCGTCTGTTGGTCTGTGTTGGTTCGTCTGTTGGTGTGTTGGTTTGTCTGTTGGTCGTCTGTTGGTCTGTGTTGGTTTGTTGGTTCGTCTGTTGGTCTGTGTTGGTTTGTTGGTTCGTCTGTTGATCGTCTGTTGGTTTGTTGGTTCGTCTGTTGGTCGTCTGTTGGTTTGTTGGTTCGTCTGTTGGTCGTCTGTTGGTTTGTTGGTTCGTCTGTTGGTCTGTGTTGGTTGTCTGTTGGTTTGTTGGTCGTCTGTTGGTCTGTGTTGGTTTGTCTGTTGGTTTGTTGGTTCGTCTGTTGGTCTGTGTTGGTTTGTTGGTTTGTCTGTTGGTTTGTTGGTCGTTTGTTGGTCGTCTGTTGGTCGTCTGTTGGTTTGTTGGTCGTCTGTTGGTTTGTTGGTCGTCTGTTGGTTTGTTGGTTCGTCTATTGGGGTTCTCCACTCAGTGCTGTCGCTGGTCTTTCCTAACCCACTGCTTTCAGTTGACAGGTGTTTCCTGTGTTTGGATCATTTTCACACGTTTGCAGGGTTCTGTTGGTTCCAGTCAGTTCTGAGGTCGGTGTGACCCGGTGCTGATGATGCAGACTGTGATGGAACATGTGGCTTCAGAACTGACGGATGTGTTTAAAAGTGCAGTTTTCCATATTGTAAAGTAGCGAGCTGCCCACTGGGCGGCACCGTGAGGCCGCTGCCAAAGTATCTTAAAGTCATAATACCGGCGTTGGTCACCGGGGGCAGTGTTCACTGGACGCATCAACTCCCATGGAGCAGTGTGACGTCTCTGAAAATCATCCCGACTATTATTTATGTGAACCCTCTGATCATAGATCAGGCACCATCTTTAACTGTATTCACATATTGCATCAAATAATCAGATAAATTTTCGCCATGCTGGGCTTTGATTGACAGGTCTGTGTGACGGCACCACCACCTGTGGAGGCGGGCCTTCGTATCTTCTATTTATTTAATAGAACGTAGTTTTTCTTGACAGATGCTTCACTGAGTTTCATACACAATGATGACGTTTATACATTAGTTTGGTTCCATAAAAACACTTCAACTGTTGATTCATTATCATTTGTCCAAATATGGGCAGAGCGTGACGTCACCGGCCCCCAGAGCTGAACTCAACATGACAGACTGCACCTTTAACACTGACGTCCTGGATCCTGTGTGTGTGTGTGTGTGTAAATGTGCGTGTATGTGTGTGCGCGCGCGCGCGTGTGTAGTGTTTACTTCCTGGTTCCGTGTCTCTCGTCTTCCTCTGTCCTCGTCTTTTTGTCTCCTCTCCTGTTCTTATGTTTCGTCTCGTGGTTCTGTCAGAACCGACCCCGGATCGGCCCGGTTCACCGTGACGTCCCCGGTCCCTGCTGTCCGCTCCACGGCCGCCGGACGCTCCGCTACCCGGTGTTAGCCGGTGTTAGCTCGGTGTTAGCCCGGTGCCACCCACGGAACCACCGTCTGTTCAGGTAATCCACGGCGGTGGTGTGTGTTTGAGGCCGGTTCTGACCCGATTGTGGTTTTATTTTACACTGGTTCGTGTCTGTTAACTTTGTCTAAACTTTTACCAACTAGCCTTAAGTTAGCTAACCAAGCTAACATCCGGGTTCTATCGCACTGTGTTCAGGTGTCACACGCTGAAACGTAACCGGTACCGGAGACTTCTGGACCTGGACCAAAGTGTGGACACAGACGATAGTCAGGAGTCAGTAAACGCACCACCGCGTATATATACCATAGATTTTAATTGATGTTCTCTGTATCAGTATTATGTTTATGTTGGATCAGAACCGACACAGATCAGTCTCTGGTACGTTGTGTAGAACCACAACGTACCAGAGACTGATCTGTGTCGGTTTTGGTTCTAGTCCTAGTTCTTGGACCTGGTCTTTGTGGTTCCAGTCCCGCCTTTTTGATCTGGTCACTGTGGTTCTAGTCCTGGTTCTGTGATCTGGTCATTGTGGTTCTGGTTCTCTGACCTGGTTGTTTTGGTTCTAGTCCTGGTTCTCTGACCTGGTCGTTTTGGTTCTAGTCCTGCTTCTCTGACCTGGTCGTTGCGGATCTAGTCCTGGTTCTCTGACCTGGTTGTTGCGGTTCTGGTCCAGGTATGTGGTCCTGGTGCTGTACCTGGTGCATGGACTTGGCTGACGTGGACCAGTCAAACCCTGCTGATGGTCATCAGTCCTACACAAACTCCGCCTTCAACAGCCAGTCACCAAATGCACCTGAACACACCTGTAAGGCCTGCGGGGGGCGCTTTGACACTCCAACCAAGAAGGTAACCCCGCCTCCTCTGACCCCGCCTCCTCTGACCCACCGGCCCTGTGTGAAGTCTTAAAATACTTGTACTTGGATTAACGTGGTTGTAGTTGACATAGTCCTTTTAAATACAGAACCTTTAATGTTGACGTAGCCAACAGAAACCTGCTGGGTTCACGAGCCACCGCTGGACACATCGAGTCTCTGATTTTCTCTACGTCATGAGTTGTTCATTGGAATCGTAGACAAATTCTTGTAGTGACTTTAAGTAATTTGAGAACAATCAGGCCAAAACAAACGCTTTAAAAATGAATTTAAACGGAGTCAATGAGAGACGATATGAAACATTTACACTTTAATTTGACTCCTTTGGTCTGGATCAGTATCAGCCAAGGAGCAGTTTGTAAACCGGTCTCCCACTGGGTTAGGGTTCGGGTTCGGGTTAGCTGCAGCCACAGCCTTGTTTTATTGGTCTTATATGTAATGATTCACCATAAATAGAGCTGGTAGCATTTATACATATACATTTATACTCTTTTTGTCCATCTGTGTCTCCGTCCTTTTGTCTTTTTCTGTCCCTCCGTCCATCCCTCAGCACGTCTGCGTCGACTGTAAGAAGAACTACTGCAGCCGATGCTCCGCCCAGCTGGAGCCCCGCCCCCGCCTCTGCCACACCTGTCAGCGTTTCTATGGCAACCTGCTGGAGAGGGCGGAGCTTATGAAGCTGAAGGTGAAGGAGCTGAGGGACTACCTGCACCTGCACGAGGTGTCCACCCACCTGTGCAGAGAGAAGGTGAGACGAGAACCCGAACCGGAGTCCGGGTTCTACAGTAACGTCGCTAACTGAACCGCACCTGGTCTGGTTTCAGGAGGAGCTGGTGGACCTGGTCTTGGGGCAGCAGTCCACACCTTCCAGTGGCTCCGCCCCCTACACACCTACCTCTGAAGTACCTGACTTCACACCTGAAGCTGAGCCCAGCCCAGTCCCAGACCCCCCACCTGTGGAGCCTGAACCCACGGAGATTGGACCTGTGGAGATGGAACCCACCGAGCCAGAACGTCAGGAGGATGACCTGAACCAGGTGAGCCTCGACCAGGTGAGCATCAACCAGGTGAACCCCGTGCTGCAGTGGGGCAGAGCGGCACCGGTGGGCGGGGGGGACTGTGACGCGTGGGTCACTATTGGTGGTTTCTTGTGTGTCCAGCTTCGTAAGTTGATCGTTGAAATTAAATTAGTCGTTTCTGGAGGCCATCGTGTTTTTTTTTTTTTTCTCAAGCAAATGTTTGGACCTGAAAACAGTTTTTCCATAGGAAACTACGTCGCGGATTTTGCTTATTTCGGGTTATTTTTAGAACGTAACCCCCGCGATAAACGAGGGACCACTGCACGGTTCAACTTGCAACGAAGAATAACTTTAACATTGATTCTTAATCTTTCACAGAAAAGATTTAAAGTGCAACAATTTTCCTGAAATTAAAAAAAATCCTTATTTAAACTGTAAACATTTTTTTGACCGACTTATTGCACCATTTGATACTAAAAAATATAATGGAATAAAATCAATGAAGAATAACAAATTCAGTTCAACATTAACTCAGGACACAGGATATAAAACACTTTAACCTACAAAACAAAAATGAATAAAAGAATTTGTGCAGATTTTTTAATTATTATTTTTTTAATCAAAATGAGGACGTCAGGATTAATGGCTACGATGAGCACTTTCACAGCTTTTCAAAGCCAGGTTTGAAGCCTGATACTGCAGCTCTCAGCTCCTGCTCAGTGTTGACCTCTGACCTGTACCTGGTCTTCAGTCAGTCTCACAAAGCTCCAGAGTCTCTAGTTTTATTGAAGTAGCATCACAAAGCCGGATGATTGTTGGCAATATTCGGCACGCTTTTGCTGAAAAAACTCCAGCGTCTCGTCAGCGTGACGGGGTTTAAAGTCTTCAAGTGACTCCTTCATTTATTTGGCTTCATACTTTTCCGCTGCCAACATTTTCAGACACACTGGTCCTCGTCTTCCACCGTTGTCACAGTGAAGCCGAGCGATACGTACGCTTCGTCATATTTCCTCGTCTTAGCGTTGGGTGACTCATTCTTTTGTCTCATTTTACCCCCCCGGCATCAAACCGTGCCCCCCCAGGGGTCCCACTATTTGAGAAGCACTGGATTATGGCAACAGGCCAAGGGGAACCTGCCTTTAACAGGTTGTGTTCATTAAGGTTCATGTGGTCGATTCAGTTCAGTAAAAACTGCATCGTTTCATAAATGTAATATTTGACCCGGTCACCATGTTCATCACAACACCTGTAAATCAGAATTTACACAGTTACCTGGTCCGTTTTAACCCGGTCTGACTTTGTCTCGTCAGACCCTGGACCCGGATCCGGACACGGAGGAGGCACCGGTACCGGGCCGCCGCGCCTCGCTGTCGGACCTGAACCATCTGGATGACATTGAGGAGCTGAGTGTCCGTCAGCTGAAGGAGATCCTGGCCCGGAACTTTGTGGACTATAAAGGCTGCTGTGAGAAGTGGGAGCTGATGGAACGAGTGAGGAGGCTTTACCGGGACCAGCAGAACCTAGGTCAGTACAACCACAGAACAACAGAACCGTAGAACCACAGAACTATATATAGAAAAACTAAACACAGAAATGTAGAAACATGACAAACATCAGTATGTTCGGAAATGACCAATCATGGAGGATTTGTGACATGATGTGTTCAGGGTCACGCTGGTAAAAAACGTTTACTGTGTGTTTCAGCTGCGTCGACTGTGAACTCAACAACAGGTTAGTCTGTCTCACAAGTGAATGTCACAGTGTTATGTGTGTTTCATTACATCAATATTTTTCATTTCACTTAGTCTTTTGTCAGGTATTTGTCATAATTCTCAAAATCTATTGCGAAACTAAAGCAGTGTTACAAGTCCAACGTATGTTTGACTTGCCTCCCTGTACGGTAGTTTGACTCGCATCCTTCTAGAGGCCAGAGGCGCCGCGGCTGGTCTGATGTACGTTTCATTTGGTTCCCTGTAGAGACCGGAGGCGCTGTTGCAGGTCTGACGTAGGTTTCATTTGATACCCTCTAGAGGTGCCATTGCGGGTCTGACGTAGGTTTCATTTGGCTCCCTCTCGGGGCTGGAGGCACCGTTGCGGGTCTGACATACCTTTGTATTTGGCTCCATCTATAGGCCGTAGGTGCCGTTGCGGGTCTGATGTTGTTTTTTTCATTTGACTCCCTCTGGAGGCGCCGTTGCCGGTCTGATGTACGTTTCATTTGGCTCCCTCTAGAGGCTGGAGGCAGTGTTCCGGGTACAGAGGAGCACCTGTGTAGGATCTGCATGGACAGTCCCATTGACTGCGTACTTCTGGAATGCGGTCACATGATCACCTGCACCAAATGCGGGAAGCGGATGAGCGAGTGTCCGATCTGTCGGCAGTACGTGGTCCGAGCTGTGCACGTTTTCCGGTCTTGAAGCTGCGCCGAGGTAACAGGTAAACCAGAACCACATTTATATGTAGACCTTAACCAGAACCAGAACCGCATACCAGACCTTGTCCCAAGTAGTTGGGTTGCCATGTAAACTTGAACAGAATGTAATAATAGACACCACATACAAACCTTACCGTGAACTGAAAATGATACAAAAACCTTTTACAGTGCAATGTTTTCTAGTCCGGATGTAGGATGTCAGCTGCTTCACCGTGTGAGGTCACATTTCATAACGTTCAGTTTGAGTAGGTCATAGGTCAGGCCTGCATGTGGGCAGTTCATCACCCGGACTCCATGATGTTGGAATATGTGTACAGTGTTGTTTGACTTTGTATGAATGAAATAAACAAGGCCTTCACTGTTATTCTGTCTCCAAAACATCTTCCATGTTCTGTCCCTCTGATGTCCTCATTCCTGATCCTATCCATCCTCGTCACTCCCAAA
>JAQQAE010019912.1:0-10819 GCA_029823295.1 Pseudamia nigra | reverse complement strand
TTTCACCACTTGAATGTCTCCAGTATAGATGTACAATATGGATAATGATTCAAAAACACAGCGACTATGCAGTAAACAAAAAAAAGTGTTTAGCAGTGCAGAATGCATTTCATATTTTGTCCAAAGTAGCCACATTTAACTGTGATGACAGTTTTGCATTCTCTCATCAGATTCACCAACTAGTCACCCAAAGTGGTTTTGAATTCGCAGGTAATTTCTGCCATTTCTTGTCTTGAACCTTCAACCCTCAATTTGCTTGTGCAGCAAACAAGTGGGTACCAAATCACTATCATTACTTAAAGAGATGGTCAGCCATTTTGAAAAAAAAATGTGCACCAAACACGATCTGAGCTGGGGCTGATAATTCTAATAAACTGGGCTTGGTCTTCCTTTCCTGAGAACAAGTTTCATCACAGTGTTTGATTTTTTGGTAAGTGCACTTGGGGACAAATTCAAAGTTTTTGAGATGTTTTGGATTTAACTGACCATCATTTCTTAAAGTCACTAGAGTGGCACTCAGCAGAATGGCCAAAGCCCATAGCGCGCTCTTCTAACAGATCTGGATCTGCACAAAAATCAATCATATTTGACTGAATATGCATTCAAATAATCATAGATGCATAGATGAACTGTTCATTCACCCCCCCATTATCTCAGCTTGAGTGGAAGATTCAAGTCTCTGGCCCTATTTGTTTATGGCACAACAGATGAAAAAAAATCCTGGTTTTTACTTTGATTCACACAAAATTGAAGATATTCAAAGAGACCCTTCTCCTAAATATCTATGATTTTTTTCCCCATTGGAATCCATATATTATTCATTAAGAGGTTACCAAAAATGTCAAAAAGCGCACTCAGAAATAAAAGATAAAAAAATTACTGGATACACCCTTTAAACTAGATCTGTACCAAAGGTTAATGGTTCTTTCCCTGGCCCAAGCCCTACCCCTCTACCAACTTTTGTAGAATACGGGTTTGTAGTTTGTGTGTAATCCTGCTAACAGACAAACACACCAAAAGACGCTTGTGAAAACATAACCTCCTTGGTTGAGGAAATGATGGATTGTCATAATATGTATTTGTACAGCAGTTGCAATAGCAGTAATAAGCCTACTGACTCCCTACTCACCCTTCCTCTGCAGAATAATAACCTTTTTATATGGCACTATATAGCACTTAAAACATGACAGTTTATAAAGTGCTTTGACAGCAAAGCAAAAACGAGGCTCATACAGCTATCTGATACACAAAAGTGCTACCAGTTGGCCAAACAACATAAAGTGAGCAATAAGGCAATAAAATCAGGTGCAAATGCAACACTAGATAATACAAAACACCTAAAACACATTAAGAAAGCAAGAAACGGCACAAATTAACTCTTAACAAGACACACCTATGAATTGAAAACCATTGCAGGTGGCTGGAAAATCTGATGAGAGAATGCAAAGCTATCCAAGTTAAATGTGTCTACTTTGGACAATCTAAAATGCTAAACATGTTCTCTGTTGTTTAACACTTTTTTGTTCACTACATAATTCCATAAATGTTCTTTCACCATTTGGGTATCTTCAATATTAATGGACAGTGTGGACAATCATAAAAAAAGAAATAAAAATGGCTGATAGAGAAGGTGGGTCCAAACTTTTGTATAGCAGTGTGTATACAAATAAAACAATGTGCTTGGATACAAGCTGATATAATCTCCATTCACAACATGCAAAACATAGGAAGGCAAGCTGAGAAAGCCCAGACAGAAATATCCCAGACTGTGGGAGATGTTTGGACTCCGACTGATGCTTTATTGTCTGCAGATCATCTCCAGCGAATTTGAGGCCCCACATAATGATAGTCTTCAGCCCGACCACAAAGAAGTGAGAGACTCACGACACGTGTGGCCGACAAAGCACAGGGTCAACATCATTTAATGACACAGGTTTTCTTTTTCATGTACATGCAGTCAGATGTATCCCTTTTCTGGCTATGTTGAACATTCCCTATAACACGATCCTAATCAGACATCACACGCCCTCATCTTCAGGTGGTTTTCCACACTGCTCAGGCGGAAATTTCTCCTTTGTAAAACATTTTCGCTAAGTGAGCACTATTTAGTAGACGGAAAAATTGGTTCCAGGTTTGAAGATGTGAGAGGAAACATGGACTAAACGAGACACAAACATGTGGTATATGTCCCACAAACCAGTATCCCTCTAATCATTTAAGGCTGATTATGTTTGCCATCGTTCAAAACAAAACCCTCTTAAGCTTTTCCCAAGATACAGCCTTTGTTGACACTGATTACATTTTCACTTCATTATATCCCATATAAACACAGTGCGAGACACTTGAAAGCTTTAAAGCAGTATGGGGAGCAGGGTGGTAAAAGTGGCCTTATAATGAACTATGAACTCAAATTAAGAGATTTCCCTTGATACTAGAGCTTAGAAGACTGAACTCCACGTGTGAGACAAAGAGCATCACTCCACATTTATTACACATTTATTAAACTTAATAATCAAAGAAAAACATAAAACACCCTGTTATTTTTCTCCCAAAAGCCGCTCCCATGTTACTTGAACAAACAGGAAGAGTGCTTTTGACTTGAGTGTGCTCTGTGTGCTGTGAGAAAAGGTTGCAGGGAGGTTCTGTCTTAAAATTTCCTCCACGGAGCAGGAGCCACAAGCTGATCTTTAAGTCTGATACTAAGGGGCCACACAGGACGGGCTCGAGCCCCAAGAGAAACACCAACACTAGGGGCCTAAAGGAGGAGCCTCAAAATGGGCTATTGCCCAAATCGGATGTTTGTGGAGGTCCAAATTGTGAACATACAGACAGGAGAGTGCACTGGGACACTGGATGGGGGCTGGGTAGTGAAATTATACATACGGCTCTCACATGGACATTTAGTGAGGCTCTGTTCAAATGAGCACCGATGCAGGCAGGGGTCCTGCATAATAAGGGAAGTAGGGTAATGACTTGAGGGCTGGTACACATTAGGGGATATTAAAAGAGCCATTTTAATCACTCAAGCTGCAAACCGGACCTCTCGATGGAGGGGCTAATAGTTGAAATGGATATGTTTCATTTGCACTGATTGAGGTGATGAATGGACTTCTCTGAAAATCACTCCCAGGCAATTTTTTGAATGGATATTTTCTGACTTCTTACATTGTTGTTATATCCTCATGTTCTGTGTTACACTTCCCCATTAACAAACTGCTTCACTGGTCATCTGTGTTATGACACAGCATTCTGATGAAAACTTACAGGGTCATCATTTCCATAGTAAAATGATTTCATACTTTAAACTATTGTGACATTCACTGTCCTAATCTGTAATACACAATAATCTGATCACCTCTGTAACCCTGAAACGGCCATAGAAAATATGCATAACAGCAAATGTTGGCTAAAAAACAAACTACAAATTCTGGTGTGACAAATCAATTTCTGACTGTACTATCCACACAATAATGGGCTTGTAGACACGGCGATCTGCAAATAAGCAAAAAGGATGAAGTAGTAAAGTTTTGTGGTGTTTGTAACTGTCACTTCAGTTTATGGAGGGCTGAGCTCAGAACATCTGTGCCCAGTGCTTGATCTGCCTAGTTTGGTCTCCCACAGCAGCACTGCAGAGTGAGTGTTTAACTGAGCCTGGGGCAGACGTTACAGTAAAGACACAGTGGAGGTTTCTACCCTCTCACCACGTCTGTAGAGGCAGTTTGAAATGGCAGGGTAAGCATGTGTCTGCTAATGCCAAGAGACGTACCACACTGTGGGTGGGCCGCGTGCAACCTGCAGGGCAATTTCTGTCCTGCTTTACCAGGAAGAGATAAGTGGCACTGTAGTGCAGAGTGATGAAAAAGAGGGAGAAGTGCAACTCCAAATAGCTGAGAGAAGAGGGGCGTCAAAACCCCAGGTGTTAAGGACTTTTCTGCTGACTCGTGCATCTTCATTCCACCAAAATTGTTTCTCAAATACTACTGTATGTGTAAGTATTTAAAGAAGTATTTATATAGTTTCAAAACCAGCACCTTGATTCAAACCCACAGTATAATGACGGTTGAAGAGTCATTTGGATAAATGATCCACTTCATGATCAGAGAAAGTGATTTGAGCTTTATTTGATCATTTTGAAGATTCTTCTTTTTTAAGACTCATCTAGTTCAGACGGGTATTTCTGTGGTGCATCAGGACCCTACCTCCCTAATATATACATTCCCTATGTAGAGGGTGTATCAGATTATAATGACTATTTTGGGGGGGGGGTGCTATCCCAGCTAACTTGGGGTGAAGGCAGGGTACTACCCTAGATGAGACGCCAGTTCATTTCTCAATAACAATAGAGCCTGAATACACATGAACATGTGTTTCTCCACAGCGAAGTGTCAGTATTAAGTGTTCCTGCCAGGGACAGAAAATATGAGATCAGCTGGCTTAAACCAGGTTTACTGTACTGTTGGTTCTACTTCTTGCCACAGGGATGGGCATCACACGAAATACGGATTTTTACCTGCTGAAGTCATTTAGTTCTGATTTTCATGTGTTTGTGCACATATTTTCTGTATTTTCATTTGCAATCCTTCAAAAACAACATAACAAAGCTGGATAACTTCCTAGTACCACACCCCCAACCAACAGTAGCATACAGTTTAGTCATTTTTGTGCATGTCTACTGTCATTATAAACAAGATAACACAACAAACATGAGGAACCTAAAACTTTTGCACAGTACTGTATATCAAATTATCAAAGACATAAATATGGCCTAAAAGACCAAAAGTAGAGAGATTAGCCAGGCAGTGAGGTTATTTTACAAAGCAAATTTTACTACCTTCTCAATTTCCAAAGCTTTGGCCTTAATGGCCTCCAACCGGCGGGCCTTGATGTCTTCCTCTGGTGTCAGCTTTGGCTCCATGCTGGTAGCTACCACCTCCTCCGACTCCGCTACAGATGCAGGAGTTTGTTCCTGGCAGGGCAAAGGTTAAAGGTTAGAACTGAGGTCACCGCGTTTAGAAACTGGTTCTCATTTCAAAGTGGTTCAAATAGAGACAACTCTGCTCCCTTGAAGTGTTGACTTCTTGTTTTCATACATGCCTCATCAAGCATGTCACACGTCAACAGTAAACATATATGAGGCACTGACTACAGTACACTGAAAAATCTGAACAACCAAAGAAATTTAAATGAAATTATGTAATATAAATAAATGTTTTAAACCTTCACAAGAAAGGAAGCCTAAATGTTCTCATTATACAATTTTTTTTGTGTGTTTTGCCTTTATGTTTTTCTTCATATTTACAACATGTGTTCTTAGGTTTTCTGAAAAACAGCTCAAATTATTATTAACTGCAGACATAAAATACATTTTGTGGCCAAAAAAAAAAGACTCACACACCACCTTTAGCTTTGATAACGGAACGCATCATTTCAATAAGCTTCTGTAATGTCACAACATTTAGTTTCGTCCAGAGTTGCACTAATTTTTTGCCAAGTTCTTGTATTGATGATGGAGAGGCGGACCACTGCATAAAGTCTTCCCTAGCACATCCCAAAGATTCTCAAAGGGGTTCAGGTCTGGACTCTGTGGAGGCCAATCCATGTGTGAAATGATGTCTTGTGTTCCCTGAACCTCGCGATGAACATTGCTGAACCTAAACCTGATTGACTGCAGCAACCCCAGATCATAGCACTGCCCCCACAGGCTTACCCTGATGCCCCATCACTCTGCAACAGGGTAAAGCTGGACTCAGACCACATGACCTACCATTGTTACAGAGTCTAATCTTTATGCTTCCTAGTAAATTGAAGCATTTTTTCCAATAACCCTCACTGATATATGGTTTTCTTAAGGCTACACAGCTGTTTAGTCCCAATCCCTTGAGTTCTTTCACAATGTGCATGTGGAAATGCTCGTGCTTTCACTATTACACATAGCCTTGATCTCTACTGTTTTTTTACAATTTGATTTCACCAAATGTTTAAGTGATCACCAATCATCATTCAATTTTTTTTTCTTTCAAATTTCTTCCTCTGAAGTTGGAAGTTTTGTGTTGGACAGTTCTTAACACAGCTTTAGCAGTTTCATCCTATAAATAAAGTTTCATTCATTCATTCATTCATTCATTCAGTCTCCTTAGATGTTTTCTTTGCTCAATGCCAAAAATTTGACCCTTCTGAAACACATTAATATCTTTTCCACAGGATGAGGATTAAGGGGTAGAAAATGGATGGATGGATGGATGTATTTTTGACATGACATTAACATGGTCATTGGTTAAGAAATGAGAAGCTACTCACTGTGTCAGTTGGGGTTAAATAACTTGTTTCCAGCTGAAACATAATCACCCATGCAGTGATAATCCAATGGGAGGCTCTTACCTTTGTGCATAGTTAAATCTAGGTAGTGACTTTTTTTGGCCAGGCAGTGTAATTTACAAGTTAGAAGTACCTTACAGGTGTATGCTAACAGCACAAATGCTACTTCCAATTATCAAATTCTTTTACAAACTCCATGAGATTTCAAGTGATTTCTGAAACACATATTTTGCAAATCTTCTGCCAAATTTTGTCGAGCTGTTAAATACACAGGGTACTTCTGTATTACTCACAACAAATATTTTTTATGACTATAACATGGGCCGATATGTTACCTTTGTAGATCCTGCACTGGTAGGAGACTCGTCCATGGAGATGTTGGGCGTTTGTGTTGTTTCCACAATGGATTTATCTATAGAAAAATATCACAAGACATAAAAAACTAGAAAATTTACATAGGATTGCTGACTCGAAATATTGACAGTTGCTGAAAAAGTTCAAGAGGTTGTCAAAGGATTGAAGGAACATCAGAGGATCAAAGGCAGTACAATGTCGGTACTGTAGTCACAAACATTGAGTTCTCCATTCATTTCTTATGGGAAAAATGTGTTAAAAAAAACCCTAAATCATTTAAAAACTATAAAAGATGGTTAGCAACAGCAATCCCACTAATAAAGATCAGTGAGCAAACAACCTGAAAATTATGGTAAACAGTATAGTTCTGACAAAGAAGAGAAGAAGAAACAACTTTAAAACCCTGGGATGATCACAGTCATCTTTTATTTAATCTGAAGTGCTATCAGATGTGACTAGTATCTATGCATCACAGAAATTCTTGTGCTTGTGAGGTCATTGCAAACATCAACTATAATTGTTGGCCATCCTTTCATCATCCTGAGTCCCAGTGAACATTTCTGCCAAATTGGAAGAAATCCTCTCCTAGCGACCCAGAGATATTTCTTTCATAAGAATGGTCAATAATGAGGTCACAGAAAATTTGGCCAGAAGGATCTTTTCAGAACATGTTTAAGTCCAAGGCTACATTCCGACTACTTTTTTTTACTTTTTTTATCCACTTAATACGGGCATAACAGATGCATTGTAATTGCATTACACCATATAAATACTGTACATACACTGATTTAAGTGATTGTAGTGAATTGCTAATTTACAACACCTGTCCATGGAGGGCTTTTTGTACACTATTGAAATACAGTTAAAAGTGCAATCATACACGTGATAGAAAAAGTCCTATGAAGTCCAATACAATTTACAAATGAGAATTTTACAAATTTATTGCCCAGTTCCCATTTTTTGGTTGACAGTTCATATTACTCTTTGAAATGTGTCATATATCTGATTCCAGTATGAACTGCTGACCCACACGGAACAGATTCAACCTTCAGTGGTCAACAGCTCATCAATGACAAGGTCTTAAGAGACAAATAATACCTCTTTCTGATCGTAGTGAAGTAGACAGCACGATACAACCAGAATTTCATTAAAATCACATGCTCTTCCAGTGGTATGAACTGTATTGATCTGTATGCCAGACTGATGGAAAGAAAAGTGTGTGGGGACCGTCTACAAAGTTCAACAACAATAAGACATGGCACAAATAATCAATAACTTTACAATGACATGCTTTATGGACATGAAAATAACTACAAATACTTATTAACTCCTCATAGTGAGACTAGTTTAGGAAAAAAGACAATTTCATCCAAACCTTTTTTTGCTCTTTGTAGATGGTCCCCACATACTGGTCTTACTGTCAGTACAGATCAATATAATTCATATGGCTTAAAGGATGACTGGTTTCAGTGAAACTGGTTGTATCTTGTTGTCTACCCTACTACAATCAGACAGAGGATTTAGCTCTTAGCAATTTGCCATTTATGTGCTGTTCATCACAGTGGGTAAAATCTTTCAGGATCTGTTTAACTTTACCTCAGTGAGTTTTTACAAACACATTACAGCAAATATTTAGGAGATGTGACATGTCACAGTCCCTCCACCGAATACATCCATAAAACTGACTTCATGTTGTTTACACAGTGATCCTCATCAGCACAGAATTATAACAAATGTCAACTGAGAATCATGTGACAGCCGCATCAATTCCAATATGGCAGTTCAGAAAACGCTGCATCTGTATCCGATTTGAGACCATATATAAAAGTGGCCTAAATCGCATTTAAAAAGATCTGGTTCCATGTGATTTGTGACAATCATATTGCTAAGAAAAAGACAGACCTGGGCACATACAGGCAAAAAACTCTGATCTGCACCACTTGCACCTGCAGTGTGAAGTGTTAGGCTACAGATATATTAATGGACAGGGTAATCGCTATGTCAGCCACTGGTTTCTGGTGCCTTTCAGGCTGCAGCTTTCTGTTTGCTATTTTTGAGCCAAAAGCCAGAACTGACCGTAGGTGCACAAAAGGTGCTGAGCTGCAAGACGTGTCAGGGTGCTTATGGGTAAACGCAACACTAGCCTACTGACTCAGCAAAAGCATTGTCTAACAAAATCATTTTATGGTGTTGTTGGTGTAAACCCACAGACAGAACTACAGTGAAGTTGTCCATCAGGAGAAATGTGTTCTATTGAATAAACAGAAGCTAAGAAGGTCCTAATTGACCCGACTCAGCAGGCAAGTGAAGCTGACAGAGACCTGTCAATCAAAGCCCAGCATGACTAGATGTCCCTGACATGTTTGCTGATTGTGGACCGGTCCTGTGACTGTGGATGTCGCCCAGTGTCTGTGTTGTTTGTTGTTCTCTCTCTATTCTTTTGTCTCTCCTCTGTTCACTAACCCCAACCGGTCGAGGCAGATGGCCGCCTACCTTGAGCCCCCCTCACCCCTTGGCTTGCTCTCAGTGGTTCTATTGGGTTTGCTCTCTGTATAGTCTTGTGGATTTGGCCCTGAATTGTGAAGCGCCCAGAGATAATCTTGAATTACGAATGGAAGTGTACAAATACAAATGAATTGAATGACAGGCATTTGCTAGGAAATTTTGACTTAATACCTTAATAAAGGAGCAAAAACTGAAAGAAGCCACCCGGTCATATATTATGGTGTCCAAATACAACGCATGAGACCATGATGATTCGTGACCAAAATTAATTCACTTAATATTTTTAGGGACACATTCAAAGTAACTCTGTGGACTTTTTTGACTCAAACAAAGGTTGCCTCAGTGGTTGCTGGCAGGATTCAAGTTTAAGTTTTTTCCACATTGGCCTCATTGCCCCTGTTCCTTGTCCACTTGTTTAAGTGCATGTTTGTGCCAAATTCTGTCAAACTATTGCTGACATATCACATTTCAAACATAATGGAGACAAGGAGACTGACTGAATGAACAAATCTCCTTGTGTGGATACATGTATTCATCCCTGCTGTAGTGCCTTGGTGGGTGAGGGGTCTTGGAGGAATGCCAGTTTAACAGCAGCATCAACAGTATAAATCTGATCAGAAGCTTTTTCTATAAAACTCCCCTCTCTCCCTGGAATCGCTAGCTTTCCCTAAAAACAACAAAATGTTAGTTTGCCTGAAATGCTCCCTGGGGAACAATAACTTATGACTTTGAGACACTGAACAATCACTCACTTCCTTCTTACTTATGTTATTTCTTACTTCGGCTTGTCTGGAGGAGTTTAATAGTTCCTAAACTGAACTACTGTGTTGTGCTGTCTCCAGTGCGTCTACTGAAAAACAAAGATGGTTATTCTGTTTGTTTTTAGTGATGAGTTGTACCATAGTGCCGTAGGTCTCTTAATGTCCTTGCTGTGTGTTTGCTGATTGTGGACCGGTCCAGTGTTTGTGGATGTCGTCCAGTGTCTGCATTGTTTGTTGTTCTATCTCTGCTCTTTTCTTTTGTCTCCCCTCTGTCCACTAACCCCAACCGGTCGAGGCAGATGGCCGCCTACCCTGAGCCATTGGTTCTGCTGGAGGTTTTTCTCTTCCGTTAAAATAAGTTTTTCCTCCCCCGTCACCCTTGTCTTGCTCTCAGTGGTTCTGTTGGGTTTACTCACTGTATAGTCTTGAGGGCTTGGCCTTGAATTGTGAAGCACATAGAGATAATCATAATATATACTATTCAATTCAATTTTATTTGTGAGTGACATAGCATTTTTCCTAATTAGAGTCTTCACAAAAACTGTTGATACTGCTTATACTATTGCCATGTGTAATATATTGAAATAACTATGTCACTCTCTGCATCATGAATTATCAGGTGATGTTACAGGCAGCCTAGTGTTCACCAGGACATCTCCAGACTCTGCCTGTGTGTTCAGTGACAACCTGCTTTCATCTGCGAAGTTCAGGCGTTATCTGGTGAATGCACTGAGTTGCATGGCTCTGGGCTGCGAGCACAGGTGTCACTAGAGGACGTAGGGCCCTCATGCCACCATGGAGTCAGTTTCTCAATCAATCAATCAATCTTTATTTGTATAGCGCCAATCATAATCGCCGATTATCTCTAGGCGCTTCACAATTCA
>JAQQAE010019911.1:0-10819 GCA_029823295.1 Pseudamia nigra | reverse complement strand
CTGAGGAATAACTTGACTCCTTTAACTTTGTTATTACATCTCCGGACTTTGACGAGTGTCTCGGTAGATAATTTTCCGTAACAAACCCTTTCTCAACCAAGTGGAAATCAGTTTGAATGGTCATGTGATATGCTGGAGCAAATGAATTTTCTTTGGCAGATCTGTCTGGATCCCAGTCTAAGTGTTCCTGACTTTAGCAGTGCTAGTCCACTTTATCCAGTTTGTGTGACATGCACCACTGATTTTTTGTGCCATCCTGTAGTTTAGCTTGAAAATTGACCCTGCTTTAATAAGATATTGAGGCGTCTTTGTCAAGAAACTTACATGTAAAATGAAACGAATCTAAACACTGATAAATATGGACAACACAGAGTGAGAGCACATGACTTAAAATAGATCATCATTAAAATGAGAACCATTGTACAACCTGACATGGCCTGTCATTATATAAAAAGAATGAGAGTAAAATGAACAAAGGCCATGGGACCAAAAAGTCCACGGCATGTGAATCAGCGAGGTTATAGGTTGGATGAGGCCCAGTGCTTCACTGTGTGTCTCACACAGATGCTTTCCCTCACCCAAGACTCGAGCTGGGCTGTGGGCTGAGTCATGCGGCGTACCCCCAGAATGCCCCGGGGCATCTCTGGGGATAAATGATGGCAACAATATCTGTGAGGACCAGACACCAGTATGCATGGTCACACACACTCACACTCTGGATGGACTGTTGACACCGAGGTTGAGAAAGGCAAAGATTTATGGACATGAGCTGATTCACATTCAAACACAGCTTGTGTTTCTAATGGGCTACGAAGCACAGAGAGGCTTTCTGTTCACAAACAAAATCAACTAAAAATGGACAAATGTGCACACAAACTTCAGTTTACACAAGTTTGGCCATCTTCCTCATACGTCCCCTGCATGATCTGAATCAAGTCTTTGCTTTGGTAAGTTTCAATGGGTCTGAGCCTCCTAATCCAATAGCATATACCTCAGAAACCATCTCTGACCCGCATCTGCTGGCGTCACATCTTAGAAGAAGAAAGAAATGGAAAGCTGGCAAGAAAACGAGGAAAATGAAAAACTGTTTGTGTGTTAAGAGGGGGAACACAAGCCAAAAGAACAAGGTGATGGCAAGAAGGCAAGAAAACATGAAGGCTGAAGAATAAATGGCAACGAAACGGTCAAGATTGAGATAAAAGTTGTTATTCTGTACTGTTTGGAGGAACAATAGTGGGGAAACGAATGAACAGGAAAAGTCAGAGTCAAAGGAGAATAAAAGTGCAATGTGGATCATGAGTGTGACCTGGAGGCAGTAAAAGGAGATGACAGGAAGACATGAGGACGCTGCAGTCACAGCAAGTCGTTTCAGGACTAAATGTGAATTTAATAAGTGGAAAATGGCATTGGCAAATTATGGAATTACTATCCAATATGATGAATCCAGGTTTAACAATTTCAGGGTCGTAGGGCCAACACTGAACATAGAATTACAAGTAACTAAAGTGACATTGTGCAAGATTGAAGTTAGTCCCCAAGGGCTTGTTGGTGGGTGTTGTTATTATATATTATTATATTCTTTGTGCACAGACATGGTAATAATAATGATGTGACATCCTCAGTGTGCACTGTATGTTCAGGGCTCTGCAATAAGGCCAGTGCTGAAATACAGAAATACCACTATCAAAACCCCCGCAGAGTTACATGGAACATCTCTCTCAGGAAATATTTTTTGATAAGTCGTTATGAGCCGTCATGATCTCAGTGGTTTTATTTGATCCTCTGATTTGTGTCCTAGTCCATCTTTAAAGCATTTCTGCATTATTAAAGATATTGAGGCAAATATAAGGCTTGAAAATATGCGGTATGAGGCTTTGATTGGCAGGTCTGTATGATAGTTCCACCTGCTGCAGAGGCAGGCCCTCAGTAGCTTCTTTTCATTTTGAAAAATACATTTGTTTGCTGGCAAGCAGCTTGACTGTATTTGTGCTTAAATTCTTACACTAACAACCTGGTCAAAGTGCCCATGTCAGGCTCAACTGCAGCAATTTAATTTCAGTCTTGGTTCCCTTTAGATTCAGTTTGCACCCGTCTTCACTCAAAATAGTAATTATTTCAGAACAAAAAGATGAGATTACAAGCAGGGAGCCCTCTTCCTGAAATGAGTGGATTTGCCTTATTTGGAGTTTCTAAGCGAGGGGAGGAGTTTCGCTAGGTAGCTCTATTTCATAAACAACAGATGTCCGGTAGGGGCTGGTGTCAAATACAGACTTGTGTGACTATGTTTCTGAGCACTGCAAGAAACAAATTAATAGTGAACATTATTATTAGTGGTGCTGCACAGTTGCATGGTGCTGCTTTGCAGCTCCGGCTGCAAAGCTGCGTGCGCCCCCCTAGGACTACCGACGGGCTAGCCAACGTTCACTCCATTGGACCCAAAATCAGAGCAATATCTGTGCCGCTAGCAGGAGGCACAGTGGTGTTGGGGACATCATGACCATGACTCTGGTAAGAGCGAAGGAGGTGGACTATGCAACTTGTAACTATGTAATAACTGGTGCTCACAGAGCCAAGCTGTTGACAATAATGCTCCATTCAGCTCAACACTTTGACTATCAGCTGCTGAATTTGCTGTTATAACCTAAGATTATAATTGTTATGGCTATGTACGTTCTCCCGAAAGCTAACACTAGCCTCGTACAAGTCTTGCAAATGCTCAGTAGCAAGTTTACCAAAGGATTTCAAAGATATACGTAAACTTTGTGTTTTGTGCTTTCTGGCAAGTTAGTAAGCTGGCAGTACTCACAAGCCCCGGTCAAACTGTGCTTCTGCAGTTCCATCACATTCGTCCATATACGGTCACTTCTTCATTTGGTTCCAAAATAGCAACCATGAGAAGTCACGAGCCAACTGTCCTTAAAACAGCACTTCAGAAAAACCAATGAGTGATGTCACAGTTACTCCTGTCCACTCATATATACAGACTATAGACATTAGGTTTTGCTGTGGTTGGACTCCCACTCGCTCTAGCCATGTGTGTATGCTGTAATACTCTGAAATGATGTGAAAATAAAGGCTCATTTTTGACTCAAATTACATGAAATTTTCCCCTAAATTCCGAAACCACAGTTACAGGGCCTCAGCACAGAAGTCTCGGGGGAACTCTGCAACTCTGGATCAGCTGAACAAAAACATCAAGTCATTCATCGCATCCCGAACTTTTTAAACTGAGGATTTCTGAGGATAAAATGTTCAGACATGCATTTGCAGACTGTGTTTGCCCTGTAAATGGAATAGACAATGCCAATTTTCAGTCTAGCTGTGACGCATAATGCAATATGTCTGTAATACTGTTACCACAAACATCCGACCATGCAAAAGCAGACCTGGAAAAATAAGTAGAGGTATTAGGGGATGATTTGATGATGATTTGTGAGTTTTTTTTTGTGGTTTTCTGTCAATATCAGTATAACGTGTACATTTGGCTCCCACAATGATATTTAATTTTTTAGAGCTTTAAATGAATAATTACAGTTACATTCATTTTGGATTGAATTTTGTTCATTTCTTTGAATATTTTTATGAGTTGGTGAATTATTTTGTTCATTTATTTTATTTGATTATTTTGTTAATTTCCTGCTAGTGTCCCTTTTTGTTCAGTATTCAATTATTTTGGTTGTTTTCTTGATTGCGTTGCTCATTTTTGTTCATTTTCTTAATTATTTTGCTCAGTTTTGATCTATCGGTGGATTTTTTTGTTCATTTCCTTAATTATTTTGATAATTTTCTGTCAATTGCGATTCATTTTCTGGATGATTTTGTTCATTTCTGTGTTAATTTTTGTTGGTTCTTTACTTTCTCTGTTGTGTTGTTCATTTTTGTTCATATTCTTCATTTTTTTGTTCAGTTCTGATCATTTGGTGAATTGTTTGGTACACTGTTTTACATTTTCTTTATTATTTTGTTTATTTTTGTTTGTTATGCAGCTGACTTTGATCATTTGTGGATGTGTTCTCGAGTCTTTTCCTCAGTTTATATGAATTCATGGATTGTTTTGTTCCTTCTAATTTTATTTTCATTATTTGCTAGCTTATTTTGTTCAATTTCTTGATCATTTTGTTGATTTTTTCCTTCGTTTTGGTTTATTTTGTGACTCATGCTTTTCCTTTTTCTTCATTTCCTTGACAAATGTGCCTGTTTCTTTTCATTTTATTTAGTTTCATTCATAAAATTATACTGAAAAGGCACAAACGGATACTTTAACAATTCACCAAAACTCAGAAAATGAAACGTTCAGCATCCAAATTTCCCAAAGGACCCAGATATGACCGACATATTCCCACTGGTTAAACAGAACCTTCATCCTTGCCTGGAAACACTATTAAAAACTTTGTAGACTGTGATTAATAATAACAACAACGGGAAAACCTCACATTCGTCACAGGAATCAGAGCATGTGGGATAAAAGTCAAACCATCTGCATATGCCATTACTTTTTCCCTGTTGAAAACAGTAAGTTGTAACAAAACAGAGCAGGCTTCAATTTACATGAATATGTGGCTATAACAGTTATACTTTACAGCTGCTCTTCAGATTCTTTATCAGTGTGTGAAATATAGTTTCCTTGCAAAGACTTAAGAGGTTTGCACCATGAGGAGAAGCAATAAATATTCTTTATGGGACAAAAGCCCAATCACCACGTGGATGGATTTGATTTAAATGTGTTACTGGGGGGGGGGGGGGGAGTGCATATTTACAGCCATCTTAGGTAGCTTTTGTTGCAGTCTGCGGCGCGCTGAGGCCTCAACATGCCCAGAGTTGTGAAATTAGGAAAAATGTGTAAAGTGCCTTGTGGATAGATCAGGTTGTGTTTTACCGCACATCTGGAGGAAAGTCTGGATGAGGATGAGGAAGTCTGTGGTGTCTGAGCAGAAACAGCTGCACTACATCATCATCATCGTCGTCATCAAACCGCTCATTCTGTCGTCATTTAGATCTGCGTCTCCCACACGATGGACTGGGTTGGCTGTTTTGTGCATTTTCTTCTTGTTTTGTACTTTTTTACTCATTTTTCTCCATTTTCTTGATAATATTGTCAGTTTTTGTTTGTCACATTGTTCATTTTTGTTTGCTTTCTTAGTCATTTTGTTGATTTTCCTGATGATTTTGTTTTGTTTTCATCAAGTTCTGCTTATTTTTTTAATTATTATTTTTGTATGTTTATTTTATTTTTAATCACTTTTGTCATTTTGTGCATTCTTTGCTTTGCTAATTTCCTTATTTTAATACTTGTCTCCATTTTCAGGACTATATTGTTTATTTTCGCTATTTGTGGTATTTTTTCATTTTTGTTTGCTTTTTTGATCATTTTTGTTATTTTGTGTATTTTGTAAATTTAGCTGATTTTGTTATTTTTTGTTTTGTTATAACTTTTGCATGTCTTGTTGATTTTTAATCATTTTAAAAATAATGTGTCACTTGTTCCATTTTATGTATTGATTTGTTTTTCTGTTTTCTATTTTAATTTACAGTTTCTTGACTGTTTCCCTCAATTTTTAAATTTACATATTTGTTTATCAGAATGTTGATAATTATTTGTTTTCTTTGTCATGGAAATGCTTGTTATGATTCTTCATTATATTGTTCTTTTTTAACCTTTGAATCATTCTTTAAATATTTTGTGCCACTTTTGTTCTTTTACTGTATCAGTTGGTTCATTTATTGAACTTTACATTCTTTAGGTGTGTTTGCTTCTTTCTTATTTATAGCTTGATTATTTTTCCACATTTTTATTTATTTGATGCCATATATTTATTGCACTGCACATTCATCAGTCTTCATTGACAATACTTCATTTTCTGTGTAATTTTACTCATCCTAATTTGCATTTTCGTCTATAGCAGTTTTTTGTAAACATTTTTTGTCCTTTATTTTTAAATTATTTTGCTAACGTTTTGTGTTTTTTGTTTAACAGACCTAACTTTACATCTGTGGATAATAAGTATCTATGGTTCTTTTAAACAAGCAACTCATAGTAAATTAATATATACATTTAGGTGGATTAATTTACTGTAAAAGTCAGATATTAGGGACCTTTATACTGGATCTTTTCGGGTTTATGGATGTGGATGACAGCCAGCTAAACACATACAGACAGATTGATGGATAAACTCACCGGACCTGCTGTCAAAGTGCCTGTTTTCCGGTCGGTATTCCACCAGAGCTCCGTATATCCGAGTCCAAACCGTGTAAAGTTTCACCGTGTCCCTCCACGTCACGAGGCTGCAGCTGCTCTGGAGCTGCTCCCGCCGCACGCCGAGCTTTTATATCCGCGAGCCGGGAGGCTGAGCCGTCAGCCAATCACAGCGCAGGCACGAGCATCCTTCTCTCTCCGCTGCCAAGTTAGTTTTCCTTCCCCAGCGGGTTTCTGTCTGAGGTGGAGGCTTTACTGCAGGTGTCGTGCTGAATGTCGGCTCCGCGTGGAGGTGAAAGGAGGCTCGTTTCCTCGGAGCTGTTGTCAACTGCACGGATGGACCGTTAGCGCGAGGATCCTGCAGCCTCCAGGCTTCTCTTCAGGCTGCAACACGCAACATGCACATTACATGACATGTGCTTCCTGCAAGGAGTTCAGACGTGTTCACATAAAGTCAGACTGAGGTGCCTTCATGTTTAGTAAAGAAGTAAAAGCAACATTCACTTCATAAAAATGGTCTTTATGCTCAAAAGAAAAGTCTAAAACATCCAATAATAGAATGATTTTAACATTAATTTGCACATAATTTAGCTTTTTCCATCTATGTTATTTTCCTTCTAATAAAATATCGCATTTTCCCTTGAGATTTAGTAAAATAGTCCAATAACATCCATGGACTTTGTTTACAGCATGTTACATATAACAATGCAAAAAGGATATTTACAGTAGTCACAGATGTCTGAGGAAAATTACTGTAATGATCAGAAAACAATGCAGTCATGCACAAGTGAGGTGCAATACAGGGAAATCAGAGATCACTAAGTAAAGTCAATTTACAATTCTTTTTGTTTGTTTAATAATACTTTCCTTTCCTTCAGAGTCACATCTTTATGTGCTCCGGGGTTCACAGTAAGTCATTCAAACAAAACACACAGTGTTCTATGGATGCTCACCACAGTGTTCACAAAGGATAAATTAATATGCTAATGCTGAAATATATTTACTCCTTTACATGTACTGAAATTGACAAGCATGATCACCAAAATGGACAAAACAAGTAAAACCAAGAAGAAAAACTACATTATTAGTCACAAAGAGATCAGAAAATTAACAAAATAATTTAGAAAATTAAGAAAACTGAAAAAAACTGTCGAGGAAATTATAGACACAACATGAAAGAAAATAAGCACAAATGTAACAGAAAAAAACTTACAGTAAATGAACAAAAATGAGCAATATAATCAAGAAATTGTGCAAAATAAGAAGGAAATGAATCAAAAATAATCAAATAGGTTACCAGAAATGAACAAAATAAGCAACGGAAGTTGAATGAAAAACAAAATAATCAATAAATTGAGTAAAAGTGAACAAATAAGTCCCAGCAGTGGTAAAAAAAATGTAAGTTTAACAAATGATCAAAATAACAAACAAAATTGAACAAAAATAAACAAAATAAGCAACAAAATAATAATGTTTAGTCACAAACATGACTAAAACACCTGCAATATCTTGCAGTGTCCTCTGAAACTATTGGAACAGGGAAGCCAATTCCTTTATTTTCTGCTGTACAGTGAAAACGATCAAATGATGGATATGAGAAAAAAGATCAGTATTTCAGCTTTTATTTCCAGGTGTCTACATCAAAATCGGTTAATGAACTTAAACGATGGCATTGTTAGTAACAAAAACAGCAAAATTTTAGGTGATTGAAAGTATCAGAACAAAATACATTAAAGTGAATAATTCTTAATATTCAGTGTCAAATCCTTTATTTTTTATATGCTTTTCGAGGTTTTCACCACAGTCTCTTTCATGTGTTGTTTGTTTTGGGGTTTTTCCCCTTCAGGACATTCCAAATGGTTGGACTGACTATGGCCGATATTTGTGCAATGGCTCTGATTGATTTTCCATCTTCTCTCAGCTTCAAAAATCGCTTGCTTTTGTCCCGTGGACAGCTCTCTGGTCTTCATGTTGGTTACACCTGTTTAACTGTAAATGCAGTCTGCACAGGTAAAACCCAAAGCTGAAGCTCAGAGGAGACACTCAGTGCTATTTACTGTTTGAACAATCAGTGTAATAGGACACACCTGTCAGTCATATGTTCCAATAATTTTGCTCACTTGAAAAATGGGTTCGTTCAAACAAAAGGTGCATTTTCTAAGTTCTAAATACTTGGAAATAAAAACTGAAATACTGATCTTTTGTCTCATTGTTTGACGTCAAACCCAAATGTTTTCAGTTAGAGCAAAAATGAAGGAACTGGCCTCGCTGTTGCAGTACTTCTGGAGGTACTGTACTGCACCACAATGAATTCTACATTACACAGTTACCTGCTTTTCGAGTAGCTTTGTTTGAGACACTTTTTAACTCTTACTCAAGTACTCATGTTTATGCATACTTCTACTTCTACTTGAGTCATTAGAATTATAAAGTAGCGATACTGTTACTCGAGTACTCCTTCTGTGTACTCTACACACCACTGGTAGAATGCAGATGAAACAAAGTGCCCCTTCTATATGTCATAAAACTTGTGACACACACTCAGTCACATACACACATGTGCAAACAAAGACCCCAAATATGCCCAAAGCAGGGACAAACCCCCACCACTCACATTATGACCATCACTGCTATTAAACCCAGGGGCACACACACCCACACACACACATAGACACACTAAACAAAGGCTCTTTCTGTGGAGTGTGTTTAATGACACCCATCCCCTGCTCTATTTTGGGAGGGCTCTATTCTTGGTGCATCATTACTGTCATTAGCACAGTCTCATATTAAATCATTAGCAGACATTATGGCCTTTATGCACATGGTTCCACACATTATCTCTCACCACTCCATTGTCACACTGCTCTGCACCTGTGTTTGCGGACGTGCACTTATATGCATCATGGGAAAATGCATTGACGGAGTGTATGTCTGCTTAAGGGGGGTTGGAAGAGTTCATTTAAGGCCAACGGGAATCAAAATGAATGTGGAACCGTTTATTGGGCTGTCAATTTGTTAGTTATTCATTCTTATTCGTTTTCTTGATTATTTTGTTAATTTCTGTGTGTTTTTGGTTATCTTTTGTTTATTTTCTTGATGATTTAGTTGATTTTTAGGATTGGTCTTTACATTTTTTCATCATTTTGTCTCATTTTGTTCAGTTTTGTTCATTTTGTTGATTATTTTGTTCATTATAAGGATCCTTCTGCATATGTTCCCCATTTTTGTCCATTTTGTTTATTATGTTGATTATTTTGTTCATTGTTTTTGTTTTATATTGTTGCTTTAACACATTTTGTTCATTTCGCTGATTATCTTGTTCATTTTCTTGATTATTTTGTTCATTTTTAAGATTGTATTGCACAATTTCTGCCTGTTTTCTGTTTTGTTAATTTGTCCATTACTTTGTTTGATATTCTTACTTTACCACTTATTTTGTTAATATTGCATATGATTTTGTTCATATTCTTGATTGTTTTATTCATTATTTAGTTTCATATTCTTGTATTACCACTTATTTTGTTAAATGTGCTTTTCATTTAGTTCATTTTGTTTACTATTTTGTTCATGTATAGGATTCTTCTGTGTGGTTTTTTGCCTTTTTTCTGCTTCGTACAGTTTTTTTCATTTTGTTGATCATTTTGTTTGATTTTCTTGCTTTCTGACTTAGTTTGTTAATTATTTTGTTAATTTTTCTGCACATTTTTTGGCTTTTTTTTTCTGTTTTGTTCATTATTTTGATTATTTTTTAAATTATTTTTTCCTCCAGTGCTGCCACCTTATCAGTGGTGAAAAAACTCCTCGGTGGCAAGGCCACAGGGTAGATGAGATCCCCCTGGAGTTCCTCAAGGCTCTGGATGTTGTGGGGCCGTCTTGGCTGACACGCCTCAGAAACACTGTGTGGACATTGGGACAGTGCCTCTGGATTGGCAGACTGGGGTGGTGGTTCCCCTCTTTAAGAAGAGGGTGTATTCCAGCTATGGGGGATCATACGGTAAGGTCTATTCCAGTGGAGAGGAGGATCCGTCGGCTAGTCGGGTCTGAGATTCAGGAGGAGCAGTGTGGTTTTTGAGCAGCTCCACACTCTCTGCAGGGCCCTGGAGGGTGTATGGGAGTTTGCTATACTGTATGTGTTCTGTGGGACTGGAGAAGGCGTTCGAGCGCGTCCCTCAGGGGGTTCTGTGGTGACGGCTCTGGGAACATGCTGTGCCAGACACAATGATGAGGGCTGTTCGGTCCCTGTATGACCAGTGTCAGAGCTTGGTCTGCATTTCCGGCAGTAGGTTGGACTCGTTTCCCCTGGAAAAGCAGTCGAAGATGGATGGATCGGTGGATATTTTGTTTGATTTTCTTGCTTGCCTGCTTATTTTGTTTTCATTTTTGGGTTACTGTGTTCATTCTTTTATCCAAGTATTTATTATTGATCATTTGTGGATTATCTTGTCTAGTTGTTGTTCACTGTGGGAATCATTTACACATTTTTGTTTTTTTATTTAGGATTATTGTGTTGATTCACTGTCTCATTTTTTCCTGGTCTTGTTCATGCTGTTTTTAGTTTAGTTTAGTTTAGTTTATTCATTCATTTATCCCTTAGAGGGCAATTCGGATTGCAGTGAGCTCACACTA
>JAQQAE010019910.1:0-10819 GCA_029823295.1 Pseudamia nigra | reverse complement strand
AAAAATTAAAAATGTGACATTTTTGGATGGTGCGCCTTATAATCCGGTGCGCCCTATAGTGCGGAAAATACGGTAGTGGAGGGGAAGGGCAGGATGAGCCCCCCCCCCCACCAGGATGAGCACAGGACACTCACATGCTTAGATGCAATGCTTGTTGGAATTACAAGGCTGTGGGCCTTGCCGGAGCTATTTGCTCTAGTGACCTTCTAGTCTTATGATGTGTTTCCCAGCAGGGAAGGTTTGAGATGTAATGTATGTTCTGTGAGAATACAATGAACAACAGCCGAACAAATCAGAAACAAAATTAAGAAAATTAGAATCCGTTTAATGCTGTATAATGCAGCTACATGTGAGAGTTACATAGAAGTCCCACGTAACTCTATGGGAGTCAAGGCTTCTTGGACCCCACTGAACGGTGCCCCAGCAGCCAATGGCAATGTTAGAACTGAGAATTCATTCCACATTCAGCGTACAGCCCCATTGCCAACTGGTTTAAATACAGCTGAGTAACTGGTGACTGCACCCCTTTTCTGTTGGTGCCATGGATACCGTCATGGAGATGTCCTGCTAGGTTCCAGGATGATCTTGGTGGTTCTGTGAGTTTTAGGGGTCCTTCAGGACTGGGGGCACTGCCTTTGTATTTGTGGCATCACAAACACACAGAAATGAAAACAGTTCAGTTTAAATGAGAAGTGTCTGTGTGTGTTTTTAACCAGAGAGCAACTGTTTGGATACTTGAGTATTATTTTGAACCCTGTTTTGAAATGGAAAAAGAAATGAAAACTACGTTCAAGGCCACATTCGTGGAGTAATAACTGAGGAAGCAGTGCACAATTTGGCATGAAATAGGGCCTCGAGGAAGACTTGCCATTCTCTCTAGTACCACTTTCAGACCATTAACCAGGGTTGGATGATTTTCATCATTCTTTCTCATTTTGTGTTATGACTAAGTGGAACCCAAAAGCAGACACAAGAGTGAGAGGCAGTTCTGAGTTCAGTCCAAGGTTGATTTATTGTGATTAGGCACAGGTTAAAGGTTACAGGTGAGTCTTGGCTGCTGGAACCCAGGTTGTGCAGAGTCTGGGAAGGTGGGTGAGTGACGAGGAGCGGAGAGAGGAAAACATGGGAGATCCAAGGAGCAGGGCAGGAGTCGGGTCGTGGAATCTACAGACAGATGAAAAGAATTAATCTTTCAGGACGTACTGGAAGAATTCAGGACTTATGGAAGCTGGAACATGACTGATGGTAGTTAAGTCTACGATCTGGCAGGGGAGAGGAGTTGATGCCCGGTGTATACATTGCGGCAGATGATGAGTGGCAGCAGGTGGACCTGGCTCCTGCACACCTGTCTTCACTCTGGAACTGATCACACACAGATAGAGGGAGAGAGGATGCTAGGAGGAACAGACAGAGGGCATGACATTTTGTTGCTTATTTGGTGGATATTTTATTCAATTTGGTCTCCAGGTGAGACAGGGCCCAGTGCAGCAGGTAGATGATAGTCATCCCCCTAAATCCTGGATGATAAGTGACCTGCGGTGGGTCTAGTGCTAAGCACATGTGGAGTCATGGGTGGCCAAAGACAATCCTCTCCATTGTCTTCATCATGGAAGGTCAAGGCGACAGGTCTGCAGTGGTTCCATTCCTTTGGATGGACTGTATTAGAGACCAGAACCACCCAGGGAGTCTTCCACAGGTCCGGAATCTTCTCCAGGCTGAGGCTGAGGTTAAACATGCACTGGACCACCTCACTGAGCTTGTCCACACACTTCCTGAGAAGCGTGGAGCTGATGCCATCCAGGACTGTGGCTCAGCAGAGTGGGTTGTCCATGAACCGAAGGGTTAGCGGTACAACCCCTGGCTTCTCATGTCCAAAACTGAAGTGTCCTTGAGCAAGACACTGAACCCCACATTTCTTCCAGTGAGTGTCACTGGTGTATGAATGTGTGTGTGAATGAATGGAAAGCAGCGTAAAGCACTTTGAGTTCGGTAGGGTAGAAAGGTGCTACTGTATATAAGTGCAAGACCATCTACCATTCCTGGTCTTCATCCTACTTAACTCCCTCCTCGCCTGATTCACAGTGAGGGAGAGGGGGTGGAGGATGGCTGGGGAAGTTGGGCAGCAGTGATCGGTTTTGGGGGGCAACTGGAGACAATGAGAGGAGGTCCAGAGTGTTGTGAGCAGAGTTGAGGTGTGAACTGCTGGAGCTGGGAAGGTGCCACAGGAGAACAGAGGTGTGAGACGGGGGCTGGCTGTGTGGGGCCTGGAGTGGGAAAATATGTTTTAAGCCACATTCAGTTCATTGGCTGAGTCCTGGTCACCAGAGGCTTGATGTCCATCTCCACCTTTTCTATGGCCAGAGATGTGTTTCAAGCCTCTCTACACATCACACTCATTCTTACATCTCCTGATCTTGAATTTCAGCTCCTGCTGAACCGTCTTCGGCTCCTCCTTGTACCCTGAGATAAAAGCCCTCTTCTTCTGGTTGAGCAGGGCTTTCAGCTCAAAAGTTACCCAGGGTTTGTTGTTGGGAAAACACTGTACACTCTTGGATGGCAGAGTGTTTTCCACACAGAAGTTAATATAGTCCGTGATGCAATGGGTCAGACTGTCGAAGTCCTCCCCATGTGAACTGCAAAGTGTGTCCCAGTCCGTGGTGTTGAAACAGGCTCTCAGCTGTTCACAGGCCTCCTTGGTCCAAATTTTCATGGTACTCCTCTGTGGTAGCTGCTTCATCACTACTGGAGTGTAGTCCAGAAGGAAATGGACAAGGTTGTGATCTGAGCAGCTGAGAGAGGGGATGGGGCGGCGGGGTACGCATTCCTGATGTTTGCATAGAATAGGTTCAGTGTTTTATTGTCTCTTGTGGGACGCTTCATGTACTGAGTGAAAATGGGTAGAGTGGCAGAGAGAGGTGCATAATTAAAGTCCCTATGGATGAAAATAGGGGCCTGTGGTTGCTCTGTACATTCTCGCATGCAGCGGCAGCATCAGCTGAGGGAGGGAAGTAAACATTTACCGAAATCAACATGTGAAAACTCCTGTGGTATGTAATATGGCCAAATGATGATTGCAAGTAGCTCAATATCCCTGCTACAGAGCTGCTCTTTTTCAGTGATGCGGTTTGGGTTTCACCATCTGTTATTCAAAAACTCCTCCAGTCTCCCACCCTTCCTCTTACCACTTTCCGCCACAGTCTGGTTCACAGGGATGATGGTGAATCTGTCTAAGGAGACCACAGAGTCTGGTATATGTTACTTCAGATAGGACTCCGTTAGCTCGTCCGTCTTGTTGGAGAGGGAACGGATGCTTCTCATGATCACAGGTGGTAAACATGGTTTAAACCTCTGCCTCCTCTCCTGGCGCTTGATGCCAGCTCTGTAGCCCCGATGTTTCCTCTGTATCTCCATAGGAATCTTTGGTTTCTCTGCGTAGAGTCCATTGCGGCTGAGAGCTAACAGCTGGTCCCAAGAGTAAACAATGGTGCCATGGCTGAAGGGGTCTCCAAAGGCAGACTCAAAAAGTCCCAAAAAGAGTGGCAGAAATAGCGCAGAAGTCATGAAATTATTGCCCATGGTTGTGCAGTCCCATTGGGATTGAATACAGACAGTAAACACACATCAAACGAAGAAGGAAACATTCAAAAACACTAAAGAGGACAGATTTGAGGACAAACAACAAATGTTCTTGAGTAGTACCCACCTATGGTTATCACACAGAATAAAGTTTTTGATGCTTAGAATTTCCAGGAGGATTCAGAGATCCAGACGACAAACAACCCGCCAGTGTTTAAATGAAGCTCCGCCCTCGTCTGCTTAAACCGCTGTCAGCTGTGTTCCGAGCTGTGCGTGAGAAAGCCCGTATCCTGCCTTTAAATCACACAGAATCCCAGGCAGCAGCTTGAATGTCAGTTCCGATCCCAGCATAAGTCGGCTAAATTGACTCGGAGCTGCTGCTCATCGCTTTCTTCTGCCAAGTCATGTCTGCCTGTCACTCGACCAATCAACTCCTAAGTGTTTGTGTGTACAGAATAAGCCTGAGCCGCAGCATGCCGGCTTGTGTGAAGGGAGAGGATGGGAGGGGGTGGGCTGTAGGGGTGAGTAGTCAGGTTTGGGGAATCAAGCTGAGCAGAAACACACAACAGCTGCTTGTTGGAATAACAGAGTGCAGCACATGGGTCAGATTACCCAACCAGGCTTTTAAAAGGCTGCAGAGAGAGAAGCTCAGAGTGGAGTACAGTAGCCTGATCGCATATCACACATGAAAAAGCTCTGGAAGGTCTGCTGACAGAGGAGTATATCACATGAGTCTGGCAGCCCCCAGACTTACTAAACCATTTGAACTGGGTTGCCCATGTCTTCACTATTTTGTCCATTTGTGTTCATTTTCTTCACATCTGTCTTCATTTTATTTATTATTAATTTTTTGATAATTTGCCTCTTTTCTTCATTACAGTGGTGCCCCGGATAATGAATTTAATCCGTTCCGGCGTCATGCTCTGTGTCTGAGTCATTCATTATCCGATGTGACTTTTCCATAAAAATACATGTAAAACCAATTAATCCGTTCTGGACCCACAACAAACTCCCATATAAAGTATGTATTACACACCCATACATGCACATTTATTAACACATTTGTTAACACAGGCTAATGGCTGTTAGCCGCTAGCCTGTGTTAGCTTGGCTAACGGCTGTTAGCTTCTGGGTCTTTCACGTCCGAGACCTGGAAGTGACTACAGGCTAACTACAGTAGCCTCTCCACAACACGGCTAAATGGCCAACAGCCATTAGCCTGTGTTAACACAGCGCGCTGTCTGTATTAACAGCCGTTAGCCTGTGTTAGCTTGGCTAACAGCTGTTAGCTTCGCCAAGACCCGGAAGTGACTACTTGTTATCCTGTTCAAATTTCGTTGCCGGAGTCAATTTTTTTGCAGTTTTTTTCTTCAGTGTCTGAATTTTTCATTGTCAGAAGCATCCATCATCTGGGGTACCACTGTATTTTGTTCATTTTTGATTTTTTGTGTTATTTTTATCCTTCCTGACTATTTTGCTCATTTCTCTTTTTTCTTAGATATTTTCATGAGAATTTTCTTGATTTTTAAAATTAATTTCTGCTTTTTTTCGGTTTATTTTCATGATTATTTTGTCTAGTTGTGTTCATTTATGCAATGATTTCCTTTATTTTCTTCATTTTTGTCAGTTTTTCTAATGATTTTGTTTGTGCTCATCTTGATTATTTGCTCCTCCAGTTGTTTTTGATTTGGGACAATTACTTTTCCAGCCTTTTGTTGCCCCTGTTCCAACTTTTTGAGATGTATTTCTGCCATCAAATTCAAAAAGAGCTAATATTTTCCACTAAATGGTAAAATGTTTCAGTTTCAACATCCGACATGTTGTGTATGTTCTATTGGGAATAAAATATGAGTTTATGAGATTTGCAAAATTATTGCATTCTGTTTTTATTTACATTTTACTTAGCGTCCCAATTTTTTTGGAATTGTGGTTGAAAGTCCAAGTAGGTTTGCCTTTATTGCTACTGTACTGTTAAAAACACACAACACAATTATGAGTGATTCTCTCGTACGGTACTTTTATGCACTGCGAACATCCATAACTACTCTCTGCATAGTCATGAGGTCTCGGCCTCGAATTGTGAAGCGCTTAGAGATAATCAGCGATTATGATACAAATAAAATTGAAAAATGAAATTGAATTGAATCTATATGCACTGACACACACACATGCATGAAATGCACAAAGCAGCCAGCATCCTCTGTGTCAGTCTTAGAGCATGTATACATAACTAAAGTGGTCATTTTTTGGAGGAAAATGGAGGCTATTATTCTGTTTTCATCTTTTTCATTTTTCTGAGTACTGAGTTAATTCTGTTCATGCTGTTGTGGAAGCCAATCTTATGTAAAAATGGATAAGATGTGGATACCATTTCCGGAAAAATGGCAGATATTACAGGAGTTCATGATTATTACATAATTGGAAACAACACGCTTCTCTTCTGGGTCTAGAAAATGTTTGGGAGCCATGGCCTCAGTGTGTTCACTGTAAGCTGTCAGGTTTTTACTGATGCACATTTCCAGAGGTCCTCCAAAACTTTTCTTTTCAATCTGTCTAAATCAGGAGTTTGTGCTGCACTTTGACGTGTATTGATAGTTTATTGATGAAATTGGAATCTCCATCAGACTGGCTTGTCACAACGATTAAGTCATGCTCCTGCTTCACTACAGCTCAAGTCTGCATATGGCTACTGAGGTTTTTGGAAAAATATTTGTCAAAGTAATTTATATTTTGGGCCAGTTGCAGTGGTGAGGATTGTGAAGTAGAATTATTGCTTTTGGCAGTTTTCACGGAGATGGAAAACCAACCGTCGTTATTGGTTTTATAGGAGAATTAAATATATTTTAATGAGAGATTTTATTCATAACTTATATTTAGAGCTAATCCGCAAAACTATGAGTTCTGCATATTTGTTCACCGCAGCTCTCGTGTGTTCTCGGTGACTCGCGGCACTCACAGGATTTATCCATTTTCTCCTTTGCGGAAAATTGAAATTAAAGACAGAGCCAATTGTTAAACACGCACTCAGCTCAAACCAATTTCCTGTCATCATTAAGGAGAAGTGTACTTTGTAAATGTCCCAAAACCACCACTATGACAACATTTAAATAAAGCATTTCCCAATGTAATAACACTCTAAACTGCTGAAATGTATGTGTTTATATGAGAGAATCAAGTTGTGTTTGTCTGCCCACTCATCTCCATCTCACTGCTCTGTTTCCACTTTTCTGTGAGCTGCCTGTTCTCATT
Organism: Pseudamia nigra; assembly: GCA_029823295.1. Classification (NCBI taxonomy): domain Eukaryota; kingdom Metazoa; phylum Chordata; class Actinopteri; order Kurtiformes; family Apogonidae; genus Pseudamia; species Pseudamia nigra. The sequence continues at coordinate 3,994 of JAQQAE010019910.1, read as the reverse complement.
ATTAATGTAGGTATGCTCCAGTCGTTCACATGAAATACTTTGAGTTTCATGGGTTTACCACCAGTAACTATGTGGAAAACCTCTCAATGGGTCTTACAGACAGAGCCGACGAATCAAAGAGAATTTAAACAGATGCCTTGTACTTTATTTAATGCACTCTACTACCATTAGAGGCACACAGTGTAAAAGCAGGACAGATACAGAGAGAGTATGAGTTTTTATGAAGAGTAAAAACACAGACTTCAATTACAAGTAACAAGAAAAATGTTCCTGATATGGTGATATTCAACTGAGCATAAGGTAAAGAAAGTTCATTGTGCGTTCATTGTACACTGTTAGTAACCATGTAGTAACAACCGGGGACTAAACTTTAAGTGTAATTAGCTGTGCTTCCAAAATGCCATAAGAATTTAAAGTAAATGTTTGAAAATTGCAAAAAAAGAAAATTCCATGATGTGACAGAAATAATTTTGTGCCTTCATCAGCCCACAGTAATAGCAGGCGTATCTTCACCGAGAGGAGGCCCAGACTCGACCCCAGAGTGGTCCGGACTGTGGCCCAGCCAGACCACACTGCAGCAAGCTGTTGTCTAGCTAGTAGCAGTCATATGACATAATGAAAATTAACAATGAAAAGTGTTGCAACAAAAAGGGACTGCAAATATAGTTTCTTCTATTGACATGGGGTCATTTATGCTCAAACCTTTTGACATGCAGCCATCTGCTGCTGTGTTCCAGCAGCATCGCACACAGCGGAGTGATGTCACTGCCATTTCATACCAGTTCCCTAACTTCAAGAAGGCAGTGATCAGCATACACATATGAATCAAACTTTTCACAAATCAACTCTGTAAGTAGGACTTGTCCTTCCTCCCTGGCTGACAGCTCTCGTCATTGGTCGGCATTTTATGAGCCAACAGTCACTGCTCTTGTTCAGAACAATGCCACTTGTCCCATTAAGACTGTCAGCAGGATAACTGTTGCTTACATATCAACATAATCTGAGATGTGTTAACAAAGGCCAACCACATATCATTATGTATTTAATGTTCCTTCAGTGTGCATGAGGAGACATCATATTGAATTGGATTATTCCTTTTAGAGATATTCATCGATCAAAGATCAAATCAGTCCACTGCAGCTGCTTCTCTTTCCAGGAAAGCTCCTTCTGGCTCCTCACCAGTGCCTCCAACTCATCCACTTTGTTCTATAGTGAGTTTGCGTTACCCATTCGTATAGTTGATAGAAAAGACTTGTACCTGAATCTTCTGCAGCAGCTCTGCAGACACACAGAGTCCTTCTCAGATCCAGTGGGATTGGTTGGTAAGCTCCAGGTTTTCTCTGCCTCAGCTCCTAGAGCTCGTCTCTGGAGTGAAGCATTCTCTCCATCTCAGTTCAAAGTTGATCCCACAAAATAAGCAAAAACAAAAAAACGCAAATGCAGAGAGCTGTTGTCAGTTGCAGCCACTGGCATCAGTGCATTCTGGAATAATATGCATCATACAGTATCTGTATCATATGGATCTCTGTTAACTGTTACTTTTGTGTATTATTATGGGTTTCTACACTGATGGCTTTAATAACACTGACAGCTCTTTGTTGTTTTGTTAAATGCACTACATGATGTATTTGGGTCAGATGTGACTAAAATGTATATTTTATTATTATATTATTATACCTTATTGTTCATTATTATGGTTAAGCTCGGTTTTGTTGCGACCAAATGTTTATTTTCTTCTTTTCAAAGAGAAAAAAGTCTTTGCCATTGCTGTTCTTACATCCCTGGTTCTGTGTAATGATAGCACTGTTTTAAGCAATTTGTGATGTGTCTGGTTCAGATATGACCAAAATGTTTATATATTTAATATAAAAGCATCTTACATATCTTACACTGAGTGATCATAGGAGCTATGTTGTCAGGGGCAATTTGCCCCTGGTAGGGTCTCCCAAGGCAAATTGGGAAGTCTGGATGGCATCTTACAAATATTTATGAAACAAATCCATTGAAACTGTTGTATTGTCAATGAACAGTACTTTCCCCATGACAGACAGTATGCATGTTCCTAACATGCAACCTAAATCCACATACGTTTGCAATTTACTACATAGGTATAGGGGTCATATGCTGAGAGATTACTGTGTGTTATGTTGTACAGTATGTGACATGTAGTCATTGTGTGGAAGTGTCAGTGCTCCTGGTTTGCTGCAGGTTTCAGGATGGATCTGGTGTATCCGCAGGGATCGCCAGAGTAATGCTTTATTTTTACGGAAACGTCAATATTCATTTCTCAGAAAACTTTCCCCAAAGTAGAAATGATTATCCACATTTTCAGTGGTGGCTTTTCTAACATCAGAGTAGAAGTGAAAATGCTAAATGATCAGTTATCGCTCATCCTTTTCACAAAACAAACTGACGGGATGAGCTGAACATTTCTCTGCATTTTAAGAGAAGCTCTCTACAGAAATAGTCCAGCAGTCAGTAACATTTCTTAGTCATACACTAACCTTCAGATTCACACTCAGGCGTGTGTTCTTTATTGAACCTCAGGTAAGGGTATAGGTATTGCTGGGTCATTTTTAAAACTAGAAAGTGACAAGAAAATTAGCAAAAAATGAGCATGTTGAACAAAACAATCAATGAAGGAAAAAAAATCCACAAAATTAATAATAGTAAATAAATTAATTGTGAAATTAACAAAATAACAAACAAAATGACCCAAAATGAACACATTCCCTTTATCCAAAGAAGGGCTTTTAAAGACACCAGAATTACATAATTTATGCAAAACATAGTAGCTTCGCGTCTGTTCTGGTGGAAAAGTGGCCATTTCACAAAGATCCACTGAACCAAATTAAACCTTCACACAGTGGAAAAAAAAAAAAATCTTCCTCTCAGCTGGCATGAATTAAAATCCCACATTGTCCTACTTCTTGCTCTTCCAACCTATTTTCTGTTGTTTTTGTTGCTAATTGAGCAGATTTTTTTTTTCTGGACTTGTTTTGACGTGGGATTAGCAAGTGTTGCTTAAAGACTTCGGATGTTTTCACTTGTTCTGTTCCTTTGTGACTTTGGCAACTGCACTCACCAAACCTGATTAAACTTGTTTTTGGCTCAATTAAAGGGGGATTATTTACAATGTGTCATTCACAATTTTTTGTGTTGGGTTTTTAGCAACAGCCAATTTTATGTGCAGCATTTACCTTTAACTGACCACTTTATCACAGGAACCATACATCTACGGAGGGTCAGTCTTAGCTTTCCCATTTGTCTAAATATGTTTACATTCTGTTTTTGGCTGCAAAATATTGTCCAGGAAGTGACAACCTGATTTGCCTCAAAACTACCTTTCAGCCGAGTGACATTACTTTGTCATCATACAGACTATGATGGCAACTGACAACTTGGCACATAACTGCTGTGTGATGAGTATGATCAGATACTGCTCCCCTCATCTGGAGATTTTATCTCTCACCTTCCAAGTTTGTTGCAACTGTTAATATTCCTTTGGAGGCTAACACTAGCCTTGCCCTTAGCCACCGCTGCACTGAGGATGACCATCTAAGGAAGTGTTGGCACACTTTAACATCACACTGGGCCTAGATGGAAAAAAGTCTCACAACGATAACAGGATTTCTGCTGTTTGACTTGGGTGTTTTTCCTGTTATTTTGAAAAGGAGGAAGCTGTAAAGCTCAGCAAAGCTTTTGTCTCCAAATCAAGCAGATGGGAACAGAACCAGCAGCACAACAAACACGGACGATTTCTGAGTTAAATCAAAGAGTGGGTTACATCACAGGAGTGCTGTGGTCTCTTCAAAGGATGACTTTTGGGGTCTGGTAAAAAAGGAAATGTAAAATTGGGCGAGTGGGAGCTACATTTTTCTGCCTCTGAAAGTGTGACTGTCTTACCTTTGTTTTTTGTTTCGGCTCCCTCTCATGACCTTGACAGGCTGTGTGTAATCTCTCTCCTTGGAGAGGACGCTGCTTGGAGGATGAC